>QOCX01001117.1:7830-31198 GCA_005959815.1 Sarcophaga bullata | reverse complement strand
CTCTACAAGGATGGATGTATTTGGTTCCCACAACCCTATCTCACTATTAAAGTCTCCTATAAAAGCCAATATTCAAAAAATCTGCAATTTTATCCAAAAAACCGGAATCATTATCTAGTTATGAATTATACTGTGCAAAAACTTATACTTCATTTAATTAGTTAAGTTATCTCTAATGTTACCTAGAGCCGTTGGCCTCGTTGCTAGTGCTCCTTAATTTTCTTACTTAGATAATAAATTTAATTATAAATCAATATAAATATAATAATAATAAATAATTAAATATACCTTTTTAAAATTATGGTGTAAGTTTTTTTCGTGTTTTCACTAATTTTAAATTAAAAAGGACCTTATAGTATAAGGTGCATTATATACCTATTAAAATGAAAACTCTCAAATATGGAAACACTGTGACTACTAGCGGGAGATTTATGGCAGGTTTAGTTTGCTATTTTGTGATGAAACTATGCCAAGAATGATTTAAATAAACGTAATTAATCCTACCCCGCAATAATAAATTTGAAATTAACTCACCTGTAACTGAATAGCTTCATCGGGTAAAATCTTCAACGAGGTTTCTATATCATTCATAATATTGTACGTCAAACTACTTAAGAGTTCCGAAATTTGACGAACAATGATTCCAAACGCCCGAGCCAAATTACTTGACGTAGTGGCCATTGTATGCTGTTCTTGTGGGGGTGTTGCTACGGCAGTACTTGCAGGTACAGTAGAACGACGTAATGCCATTGGGTCTATAAATACTAAACTGGAACCTGCTGGCATTCGAACCGAAGATCTAGCTGTATCGCGATTTCGAATTGCCCATTGCATTGATTGGGGAGCCAAATCATTGCGATTATTTGAACTAGCACTGCGACGTTCCAATTGGTGGTCAGCGTAAGTAAATTCATCGTCATCATGATCATCTGTTTCGCCATCTTCAGAACCCTCTTCTTCTTGTGGGGACGAATCTCCCGATTCATCTTCAAGGAAAAGAACGCCAATATCTGTAAGGGTAAAGAACTTTAACTCTTTAACACTAAACAATCATTAAAACGTTATATATATACAAAAATTATTTAAGAAAATATTTATCAAAAAAATAGTTATTTAATATATACTTATTTATAATTCAAATAACTAATAATGTCTAAACCTGTTTCTGATCCAACTGTCGCTCCTGTTTGCACACTTCGTTGCGCGTCTTGATTACTTTGATTGTCATCAGAGTCAGATTCCGTTTCAGGTTCATTAAATGTATACTCATTATCACTCTCGTCATCTTGAATGCCTTCTTCATTTCGACTCGTTTCTAAAAGGTCCTCATCCTGATTGTGTGTACCACCTTCCCTATTGGGTGCTTCCTCGTTTTCAGAGGCATCGCGAAGAGCTAATATAAATCAAAAGAGAATTATCCATAAATATTGACAAAAGATGACCTCTAAAATGACTACCGATAATACCGATCCCATCAATGCCATAATTTGGTTGGAAATTAAATCCTGTGGGGTGTTCACTATTAGTTTCATGGACAGTTGAAGTTTCTATGACAGATTCTGCAGCAGATGATGGGGCCAGTGGTTCTACACTAAACAAATCGTCCGAATTCTAAATTATACATAAAAAGGAAAAAATTAGAAAAATGTACGAAAAATTAATTAGCACTAGCTTACGTCTATATTGGAAGATGATAAAAATGGCGCAGTTGGTCTAACAATACCTAAACGTACGGGTGCAATAAGAGCCTCGGATACTTGGCACAGTTCTTGTATAGCAATTTTATGTAATGTCTGGAATACTTTCACACAACTTTGAATATGCTTATGAGGCATAGAAAGAGATTTTCGTCTCTCCGGATTTGGAAATTTTTCCATATTAAAAATTACAAAAACACGTGCTACAGATCGCACAAACCTACGTGCCACTGTTTCGGCGTCATCAATACGATCAGGCACAGAATCGTTCTGCATTTCCCGAACTAAAGTCATCAGAAGTGTATCTAAATGTTCGGCAGAGCATTTTACAAATAGATTATGAGTGAATTTGTCCAATAAAGTAGATCCATTCTGATTTTGTAAATAAATATTATAATTTTCAGCACTAGTCCCATCAACGGAATTAGGTGGTTGCTGAGGTGTATTTTCAAATTTTTCAGCACCAGTCATTATCATGGCACGTACGGCATGCCAATCGATTAGTAACCTCTCTAAAGCTCGTCTCGCGAACTTTGGAGGTTCTAAATCATGATCTGGCATATTTACATCCAAATCAATGGATGCTGAAGACTTACGTGTAGATGTATTTCCGTTACTTGAACTTCCAGCATTACTACCAACATTTCGAACTCTAGAGTTGGCTCTGTACTGGCGCTGTTCAACAGCTTGTCGTCCCACTGTCTGTATTAAAAATAATAATATGGATTCTCCCTTAGCATTAAATTTGGTGACTAGATCTGTACAGGAAGCCAACTTACACAGAAGTGCAAAACGTTTGTTTTGATTACCAGCAATTAATGCCTTGCATTTGCATTTCTCCCAGCAATCGCAATAAGCTGTGGGAGATGTACGCTTTAATTTGCAATCATGACCTTTATGACAAACACGTGCACACTCTGTACAACAGCACAATGAATCTGTTAGTCCGCAAGTTTTACATTCAAATATGTTTTGATTAATATGATCTGCGCCCGTCCAAGTAAAGGAACAAGTATCATTGTAGCAAATGACGTGCAATGGTGACTGATCGGGAGGAGAACCGGCTGGAAAAATCATTGCCTCTTTCATTGCATTGTCTTTTTCCGCTAGTGTAAGTATTGTATTCAGGATTATAAGACCCGCTTCATAAGCTCGACTATGTACTGCTAACATAAATGGAGTTTGCCCTTGCGCATCTTTACTGCTTAGCAATTGAAAAAGATAAGGTCTTAACGCGGGGTTGGCGCACATTTGCTGAAGAATTAATGTAGCATTTTCTCGTCGTTGAATAGGGTCAAACACGTAATTAGGAGTAGATATTTTTAGCGAATTTGTATTTGAGCAACCCGCTATAATTTTTGTAATATCTTCCTCAGTACTATTTCCCATAACAACGTCATTAATACTTGCACTTGAAGAATTAGTGTTAGATTCAATAGTCCAGGGAGCCATGTAAACGCTATTTTCTTCTGTGTTTACTGCACCTGTTGCCGAATTGACTCCACTTGAAGATGACTGATCCATATCTGTGTTTATTAACCGATTCATCATTTCACGAAGGCTTACTGTACGACCTTCTCGTGTTGAAGAACTAGATGAAGAAGTCATTGCAGCTGATACAGTAGGAAACGAAGATGATGTTGGAACGTTTGAGCCTGTTGATGTTGCAGAAGGATTCTCAATAACAGCCGATACATTTGATGTAAATACCGACGTTGAAGCCGGTGTTGTACGGGAAGTTATTCCTGTAAAATTTGTTGTCGATTTTTTTTCATCGGTGTCTTTATTCGTAGTTGGCGAGCACATAATTGTGCAGGAATGAAAGATATTTCGAGCGCCATCACATCGTTCGTCTAGCACAGATGATATATCAATTCGATCTTCTTTTTCTAAACGGTTTAAAACAGCAAAAGCATTCTTAACATCACAACGCAAAATATGTGGCATCAATTTTTGCGACTCGAATAGTAAGGCTGTCATGCAAACCTTCGATTTTTGGTTGCTAGTATTCAAAGATGTGCTCAATGAAATTGTTGTCATTGCTATTGCTTTCACTGGTGCCAAATCAAACCATTGTGGGTCCTTGATTGAACCAACGCAATCTTTAGCCATTGGATATAAAGCTCGATTTCCGTCACGAAGTATAATTGTACTGTTATTGCCACTGCAATCATTATTACAAATCATTGAAATATTATTGGGAGACACTCCTATGAAAGAACAACTGTCAGTCGGAAATTGGCAATTTTGTTCTTGCTTACTATTATACAGATTGTAAAGACTGTAGTGAAGTTTTGATCCAAGTTTTTTCACAATATGTATGCCTCTCAAGTCAACTGCAAGCGATAGTAATTGGAATGCGGATGGATCACTACCATGACTAATATTGATTTTTTTCGGTTGCTTTTGCAGCCAATCGGGACCTCTTGAAGTCATTGCTGTTTTATAGACTTGGATATCCTCACGACGCAATAAGCGACACTGTTGCCAATCATCTTCTTTTCCTTCCGATTGAACTGTACTAGTAGTTGTGATTGTAGAAGTAGATGATGTTGAACTCACAGGAAATCGAACTGCAACAAAATCTCCATCTACTTTCAGAACTTTCCCGATTGGGCCAATTTTATCTTCAACGAATACTACATCCTTTAACTGCCATAATTCTTCATCTTTTTTTGTATCGTTGTTATCGTCTTTGGTAGCCATGCGTTTAGTACGTTTATGTGACGTAACGCTTCCAGTGTCACTACAAGTGCTAGATGCCGGTGACGGTGGCGGAGGCATATCAATTCTATCTGTAGTCTCCTTATTGGATGAACAACTTTTAGAAGAACTGGAACTTTGCCCTGCTACGGGCTTTGTAATTTCTTTATCGATTGTAAGATTTGTGTTGTTCGGGACAGAGCTATTGCTAGATATTTGCGATTTTTCGTTGCTTTGAGAAGTAACATTCATTATCTTGAACCGGCAGACATCATTCGAATCCCAAACAGAATTCAGCAGTTGGCCAACTTTTGGTATTCCGTTAGCACACGTGAAACCAACAGAGCCTGTTTGGTATTTTGGACATTTTTTCATGATAACTTGTGTTCCCACACTGATGTCTGAAGCCACAGGCTTAAATGGTTTTTTGGTTTTGTTCCTATATTTATCCCATAAATAACGCCGCTGGTCAAAAGGTAGTACTCCCCACCAGTAAACATTGTTATTTTCTGTACGAACTGCAGTATATAACGAACAGACATTCACTGATATTATAGGATCTAAAACAAATTCACTGAACGAAATTGCAGCATGCTCTAACTTGGCTCCAATATAACCTAATTGATCATCCATCCAAGTGGCCACCCTATTACTTTCTGTAACTACAGAGCAACGAATAAAATTGGCAGAAATTAATTCAATTTTTTCAGTTAAATTGAGAGTAATGGTCTTTGGATGATAAACATTTTCAACCTAGAACGAAGTTTATTATGTATTATATTACAACCATATATGTACTATAATTCATAAATTTTATACCTCAGATTTATATGGTTCTATATCTGACCAGCGCCACTGATGGAGGTCCCCATTTTCCGAAATTGCTATAAATTCAGAATAAATAGCAGCTATTTTTTTAAATTTTAATGTGTTATTTTTATCCGGCCACGGTTGAAGCTCTTCTGAAATCCATATTGGTGAACTCATAGCTGCTGGATCTTTCTTTTTTGAATCTATAAAATTATTACATATATATCTACGTAAACTAATTGATATATATAATTGTAAAAATACCTCCTTCTTTTTCCCATACGTAATCATCTTTATTCAGCCATCTTCGCGGAACATAACACTGTCTATCTCGCCAACGACTGAATGCTTCTCTTTCAGCGCTTACCGACGAAATCTGGGCGGATAAACTGCTAGATCCTGTTAAGACATTAGTTCCTGATCCAGACGACCTTGATTGATTATTATCAGAAGTACCAGAACTTGATTGATTACGTTCGCTGCGTATGCGATCAAATAACAAACTAAGAGGGATATTTGCTTAAAACACGTTGGTATAGTTTAGCAGGGAATGGGTAGTCATGCAATATATATTCAACGAACTTATATGTTTAAATATTTATGCAAAATGTACCCAATTCCTGCTATATTCTTAACATAATTGGAAACTTACTTTCTTATGCTGGAATAGTTGCTAAATATTTCCTCTGTAAAGAGTCCATCTGATGGATCAATTATAACACTGTTGTTGTCACCATGAAATCCATTATCTAATAGCGATATTAAGTCTTCGGGGACATAGTTATCTCCACCCTCCTCGGTATCTTCCGCATCTTCATCATCTCGAGAGAGCAAATTATTTACTGCTAAGTTAACATCCAAATTTGTACGCTTTATAAATTTAAATAAATATTTATATTATTATTTTTTAACTTATTTTATTTAATTACTTACTTGTAATTCTCTTATTATGAGATTCCTGCTTTTTCCTTGAAGAACAACTTCAGCCTGTGATATTAATTCTTCAGGCACGTAAGTAGCTGGAACTGTTACAAGAGGTCGACTAGAAGAGCTTCCTCCTATTATGACACCAGTACTCCTCGATCCCGACCCTTGACCCCCAGAACCAGATCTTGCAGTTGTTCGCATAAGTCTAGCCCGAGAACGAGCTAACTGCCGCGAAGATGATGGTGCCGATGCTTTTGAGTTATTACTAGCATTTGTAGGATTACTGCCGCTATATAGATTAATACTTTGCACGTTATTAATAATTCTTAACAAAATTTAAAATAATAATTAGAACATAAATTTTTAATTTTTTTACACTACGATACTTTACAGCACGTTCATTATGTTTTATTTTTGTCGAAATCTAGGTGGGCTAGATCACAGCAGTAACCAATGTTTTCTTTACAGCTTTAAGTCGTATTTAGATTTAAAAAATACACTTACAGCCTCAAAAACACATTTTTGAACAAAAAACAATATATGAAAGAAAGTTTATTGTTGTTAATATTAAATTTAACCCATTAGTGCGCAGAGTCCCTTATAAGGAAATCTCGGATTTTCTACTATACCACAAATTTTAATTTCTAAATAACAAATACTGTATATTGTTACTGACATTCCAACGAAACAAGATTTATTACATTGTGTTCAAATGTTGTGTTTTATACAAAATGTTGAATATCAATTTGTAAAAAAACGATAATTCTGAACTGAGTTAGAAAAACTAGAATACTTTAAATATGATATAATTTAGTTATTAATTTTTGTGTTTTATCATTTGTGAATAAGTATAATTGAAATCGCCGTAGTCTAGTAGGTAGAGTGTTTGGTTATTAAACGAAAAGCCACGGTTCATATCCCCGGTCAGATAACAAAAACGAAATATGAAAAAATGTTTCTTGACTATTTCCTGCACAGAATTCATTTTTATTGCCAAAATTACGTTGGAGTTTCTTTTTGACATCCCTGAAGCTGATAATTGAATGTATTTAAAAAAAATCACAAAAACATAAACACATATAAAATTTATAATTCTTCTGCACAGCACAGTATAAAATTTGTAAAAAAAAAATTAACTTCATTCGGTTGATGTGTGAAATATACTAAATATATTGATTTATAATAGCACTTAAAAATTTAAAAATTAGGCTTAAAAAAATTAGTTTTCTTATGCACGCAGCATGGACTGCTGTGAACAACAAATTATTTCTTATGTGCGGTTGTGCATGCTTAAAGGTAACGTTGTGTGGTATATACCACTAATTAGGTTTTATTAGGGACAACTTAGATTACAATTTGTATATAATTGGATATTTCATTCCCGTTTTTTCCACAATATCGATCATCCTATACAGAAATTCTTAAAACAAATACATTTTTTATCTAAAGTTTTAAATTTTCAAAAGAATTTCTGTTCCACTCAGAAACGTGTGGAGCACAGCTTTAAAGGAATGAAATAGGTATTCCATTATCTGATATCGTATATTTGGGTGATTTCTTCCTTGACTATTTCTTGTATTTTCTGTTAACCACTTAACTGTTAACTTTAACTTTAGGTCTGTTAAAATTTTTGGTTTTTGTCTTTGTTAGTTAAATTCTATTCACACAAAAACAATTAATTATATAGAATAATTTTGTCACATTAACTTTTACAGCATATTAACTCTATAAAAATCGAGAAAATTATATATCAAGGCAAAATTTGATATATGTACAATAAAAAAATAAATAAAAATGGTCAAGTATTGTTATGATCATCAAATTTTAAGGATTTAACTGGATTTTCCTTTTTATATTTAAAGATTTGGTCAGATGGAACTATAATAAAAAAGTACTGGCTGTGTTTTCGAGGAAATTTTCATAGTTAACGTTAATTTAGTAGTCTGCATCTATTATTTTGAGCATAATTGTTTATTACCCAGCATTAAAATTAATATGATTATATTAAATGTGTACTTGATATATTATATTCCTTATACTATTTTCTCACAGTCCTTGCAAGTTACATTCAAACTTATAACTAATATATTGTAACAAAACGGTATTTTAAAACATAAAACTGATGTAATTGTGGAAGTATTACCTTTTGGATGACTCGTTTTTACTCAGATCAAGACGTTCGACATTTATAGAAAATGCTACACGAAATGCTTTGCCATCTTCCAGAAGAACACCAATATGATTAGGTCCAATTACGACTTCTTTAACAGGAATTTTTAATTGTTCAAAAATACGATGCGTTCCAAACCCAAATTTATTTACTTTGTCGGATACTTCTCTTAGTCTAAAAATAAAAAACAATATTAGTTAATATGATATTAAATTTCATTATGGTAGTAAAAATAATTTCGGCTTTGTCTTTTGCTCTATTTTTTATTTTATTTCCCTTAGCAAAATATTTTTATTGATTATTTGGCAAATAAAATGGGGAAAGTATACAAAAATTGGAAATGGGAATTTTAACATTTCTATCATTTAGCAAAGGATAGGAAATGTATTAAATTGTATATCAATAAATGTTTTGTGCGTTAACAACAGCTAGCTGACGTCATTTACTAGTATTTTATCCCATTCATCTCGTTTGTCTGTTTTTAATTCTTTGATTTTTTAGTCTTCTGACAGTACTAGACTCTGAGATGTAGTATCCAGCATTTTACACAATTCAAAATAAGCCGTGTTTTCACTAAAGTACACAATATGCTAGTATTGGAATTTTTGTAGTTAGGAACTAGAAGCTACGCTCCATAAAATATAAAAATGGTATGCTGTAATCCGTGCGTAATTCTTTACCGGTTTGCCACGTTGTTAATCAGCTGTTTGGCACAAATATAAAAAAAAACAAATATAATTAAAGTAAAGAAAACAAAGGTTCGAACGTTTAAAGATTTGTGAAAAATGTTCGCCCAAACAAAGATGTTTTTAAAAGCGCTTTAAGTATTATAGAGAAGAAGCTTATTGACTCTTTCTTTCGATTGGTGGCAGTTTTGCAGTTCTTCGCTGAAGAAGATTATCCACATGGTGTTGACAAGGACTGTGAGTCAGGTTGGCACAATCCACAGGACACATCTTTTATTGTCGAGCCCAAACTATTTAACTACTCAGCGACACTATTTTTAAAAGCCTGCACATCTTTCTGAACACTATTAGCAAATCTGGCCTTTCGATCAGACTTCCCGCTATTACCACAGTAATTTTTTAAATGTACACAAACAAATTTAATTTTTTCATCTTTTTCCAATAATTTCAATGTTATATTCTCTTCAAATTAGCTTCTTAAAACATTCTTCTTCAAACATTCTCAATTGTAAATGCCTTTAACAACACCCTATCATCATTCTTAATTTTGAAAAAACCAGCGGGAAAAAGTCTGTGTGTAGACTTTTTTCTTTGACTGTATATATTTTCAAATATATATGTATGTTCATACTAATATGTGTAAAAAGCAAATTTTATTGTACTTTTTAACTTACATATTTTAATTTATTCCTTCGTGTTATTTTTTCAAAATTAAAAAATTTCCGACGCTATTTGCTCTTCGTAAAAATTTCCCGCAAAACACTTCAAATTGTCAGTTACGTTGGACTCCGGAAAACAACTTTACGAATTTCGAATTTTACGATACGGCAACGCTGATATAATTCTGCAATTCGTAACAAAATCAAACGTACAACGGCTTCTAGCATAGAAAATATTTATGTAGAAAACGTAACGTAAGTTGCCGTAAAGCCGAAAGTCCATGCGTTCTTGCGTTACATGCGTGTGTCAAAAAAGTAGAATCACTGTAATTGTTTGTGACAAATTTCAGATCAAAACGCATAGATTGCATAGACACATAGAATGAATAAAATAGGTTAACTTTCTACTTTTATATGCGTATCATGAATCGCTGAAAAAGGTCATCTGTTTTTATAACTAAGGATGACAAATTATATATCAGCAATGATATAGATACATAAGTTTATATTGGTCATTAATATTTTTCTATTCATTTTTTTTGCATTATGAAAATAATAAAACGAAACATACATAATTGGTCATTACAACCCTTCAGTCAGGATTACTACCTAGCTTCTCACACCACTTGTATTGTGTGAGTTAATTTTATACATTAGTGGCGGGACCTACAGTTTAAAGTCGACACCTAACGACAAATTTTTGAGATACTTTTCATGGCAATTTTATTTACACTCAGAGTTTTTGTCAGAAATCTTCTGAGATTAAGTCGCCGAAGAAATATTTTTCTTATTTCGTTTTGATATCTGACCTGGGGTTTGAACCGCGGCCTTACGTCTAATAAGCCAACACACTATCCACTATCCACTAGACTACGGCGAATAAAACAAAAACCTTTCATCATAATAAAGTTTACTACTAATTTAAGAATAAAATACGTTAAATTTCATTTTTGAGCACATTTCTCTTTCATGAACAAAATTTGTATAATAGTTATCGATTGTTTTTATGTACTGAATGTCATCTCTTTTGAATTTATTATTTAGTAAACAAGCGCAATGAGGGAGAAATTGATTGAAAACACTCGTCTTGTATTATTTTGAAGCTTCTCGTAGGCCTAACAGCACAAAATATCATATGTGTAAATTCAATTATCTCCATAAATTTTTTTAAAATCACAATTTGATTTTCCATTTTTCCTAAAATTGTTATTTCATAATAATTTCACCACAACAGATCAAAATAAAAAACTTGTCGTATACAACGCATTGTGTGTAACTTGCAATAAAAACGCATAGAACAGGAAGAACACGTACGCATTATATAGACTTTCAGCTTAAGAACGTTTGTGTAGTTATAGAAACGTAAAAAACATGACAACTGTCAACGAAAAACATATATACAACGTATATATTTATAAATGGCATATTTTCCAATAAGCAAATTGATATTTTCCTAATTTATTTATTTATTTTTTTTTCTTATGTGAAATTCAAAGGTTTAACTTCGTCTTCTTTCAATTTTTCTCCAATTTATCTATATTTCCGTTATTTTTTTTTCCAATTATGTTAACTTAACATTACCTCTAAAAACTACACACATATCCTAGACGATGTCTAGCAGTTTTAAACAGCGGAGTATGGATACAATACTAACTGCTCTAGAACAATATTTTAACTTAAATAAGAGCAAATCTGATATTATACTATAATTTTTATAACTCCCTTGAAAATAACATGGTAGTGTGCTTATTTTTCACAGGGTCTATTTGTATTTAAAGTTTAATAAAAAAAATATTTCAAATTGAAAAAAATAGGTGTCTATTCTTGGTAGCATTGTACTCTTGTAGACATTATAGATATTGTAAATATAGGAAAAGTACTACAACTAACAACCCCACAACAATATGTGCTAAACAGATAGTTATTAAAATCCAATACAAAAAGCTGTTAAAAACTCCCTTGTAAATTTACCACAACAAACAATTGATAGCTATGGCTTCAGTAACATTGTTTTGACTTTATTCTATTTTTGTTATGTTGTGTAATAAAATAAAAAAATGATAAATTGCCTTAAAAAATTTATGATTTCTGTTGTTTTATGCACTATTTTATTTTAAACATGCAAAAATTACGTTTAAGTTTGTTAAAAATTGTAGGTTGTAAATTTACAATAATGGAAACTATAACTTTATAAAACCATAATTGCGCCTTAACAGAGTTATTGCAGAACACAAATAACTTTAACAATTTTTCTTGTTTTTTTGAACTTAAAAAATGGGTTTAACACGTTCAAGCCGGCGTGTACCATCGGTAGCTCGCAGTAGACTGCCTCATCGGGCGGCGTGTACCACCGGTGGCCCGCACTAGATTGCCACATCGGGTGACGTGTACTACTGGTGGTACGCATGATTTACAAAATCTTATCCTTAGTATGGACCCAGATACCGAAAAAGCACTGAAGATTCAACGCGGATTGACTGATCTGTTTTCCGGATATCATGAGTTGCGTAGGCAACTTAAAAACTCAAAGTCACAAAGTTTAATAACTGACTACATATCCTGCAATAAAAGACTTTAAAAATTCTTTGATCTAGTCCCCACATATGTATGCACTACCTGATAGGTATATGTAATAAATCTTTGAATATGGATCCTATTAACCAAAGTGTGTATTTTTGTAAAGATATTTTTGAAATGTTTGTATTTATTTACGATGTTCCTACTGGGCATGTTTTTTTTTTTTACAAATATTACTATTGTTATTACCTTTTAACAACTAGAACTTTCGGCGACAACAACTAATAAAGGAGTTTCAACAACTGATAAAGGAGTTTCGCACATGTTGTTCGTGGAAAACTAACGGGATTGGGGCTTTATGAATTTTGTAAACAAAAAGAAAAACATGTTTTTGTAAAGGTAAAAAAGTACAACAAAAATGAAATCAAAAATGACTAATGACATGTGTTTAAACCAGAGGTCGGCACAACCAGAACATGATTAAAATGTGACTGTAGTTGTGAGGAGCATGTGTATAACCCAGAGGAAAATTGTTAGTAATATTTTCAAGTGTAACCTAATAATATGTATGTATATGTAGTGGAAAATATATAAAAAATTTACAGCTCCCTAAAGACTGCGTATTTAACTTTCAAAAATGGAGATCAATTCTCATTGTTATTAGTGAATCTCACTGAATATAGTAGTGAATACTACTGTAATATTTTTTGGGTGTATAATTGAAACTTGAAAAAAGCGAATGAACTTTCTTTTTTAGGATCTAACAAGCAACTGAATGCATTTTACGAACTTGGTTGATGTTCATGTCCTTTGTGTGTAAAAAAACCGAAGATGTTCGGCCTCTGGTTTAAAAGTAATTGGCAGTGTTTGAAGTCGCGGATGTTATTATGGGCCATCTTTTTTTCTTCACTAAGGTTTAAGTCATTAAAATATTTTTCGAAATATTTCCGAACTCACGAGAATATAACTTTTTTCAATGTCTAAACATATACAAACATACATAACATAATTGGTCATTACAACCCTTAAGTCAGCATTAAGGACCTATTTTCTCGTACCACTTATGTTGTGTGTGTTAATTTTATACATTAGTGGCGTTTGATGTTAATTTTATACAGTTTAAAGTCGACTCCGAACGACAGATTTTTTAAGAAACTTTTGATGGCAGTTTGATTTACTCTCAGAGTTTTTGCCAAAAATCTGCTGAGAGGTAGTCGTCGAAGAAATGTTTTTTGATATTTTCGTTCTGATGTCTGACCTGGGGTTTGAACCGAGGCTTTACGTCTAATAAGTCAACACACTACCTACTAGACTACGGCGACTTCGTATCTTATTATATTATAGCAGTATTTGAAGTTGCGGATTACAACTTTATTATGAGCCATCTTTTTTTCATCACTAAGGTTTAAGTAATTAAAATATTTTTCTAAATATTTGCAAACTCACGAGATACAACTTTTTTCTATTCCTAAACATACATATATCGATTTAAATTTGGCAACACAACCAGAAAAGCATTTTTACGTACTGAAGTGTTTGCATAGATAACAGTTTTTCTTTTTCAAAAATTTATACATAATCTTAATAGCTCTTCCCCTGAATTTGAAATTGAATCTCATAACTTTCGTGTTCATTGCATTAAAACCAGTCAAATATGTTTTCAAAATTACGAATGGTACACAATTTCGGCTACACTATATAAAATTCTAGAACATTCGTCACAAATAATAGAAGCTTCACTTGTTCCCGTAGGTTGTCATGCAGAAATAGCATCAGAGTCGCGGAATATATTGTACAAACAAGATAAGAGTTGGTCACACTCGAAAAGGTTCAAGAGTACATAATATAGCATAATATAGCATATATTTCAAGTTTGAATTAGCAAAAACGTACACATAATTTCCTCAAGAAGTCATTAGCCTTTAAAAGGTACTTCAACAATTCTCCAGCAAAAATGATGATTCTGATATTTCTGAGTTAGAACGCATAGAAGCAATGAAACTGGCCGTGGTAATATATATCATCTATTACGATATATCTGTATATTCATTATTATTATTTTTTTTTGTTTGATTCATGGTTATTTTAAAATCTAAATCAAAAAATAAATTAATTAGTCGTATATACTTTTTATGGACCACCACATAAGGACATGTTGGCGTCCAACTTTAAATATTAAATTAAAGAGAAACGAAATATTGAGACAACAAAGAAGGAATTAAATAAAAGGGTAAATCCTGTAAATTTAAAATACGTATATAGTAAATAGAAAAAATGGTATGTATCTGTCTATTAAGTGTATTCGTACCAAACATGAGTTGGGTTGTCACCTTGACAGTGAGACAACTGAGAAAAGTAATAAATTGCGTGAATTGTGAGAACATTTGTAAATAAGATGAAAATACAGTGTTGGTATTGTGTAGAAATTTATGGTATTTTAGTATAGCTGTGTGAAATATAATAGTAGCGCTGTATTAAAGATACTTCAGTTAAATAATAAAATTAATTTTTATTCAAGTTATGAACGTCAAGCTCCAAATCCTGTTTTATCATTGTTGAAGTAACAAATGCGTCTGATGATTCCATGGCCTGTAGATGCAGATATTTAGTTGGCTCAATGCCACAGCGTTTCGTAGCTGTAATAGCCAATAAGAGCTTTTCAAATAAATTTTATGCTATATCTAACAAAATAAGATAAAAAAGTAACCTCTTGTTACAACTGTTAGGTCAGTTTGGGAAAGTATTCCTCCCGAGATGTACAGATCTTTAGTTGACTCAAAGCCTTGGCGTTGCGCAGCTGTAATAGCCAACAAGGGCTTTTCAACTAAATATTAAGGTATATCAAACAAAATAAGTTAAAAAAGTTATCACTTGTGACAACATTTTTCTTTGCAGTTTACGTTTTGTAATGCTGCTACTATTTTTTTGCACGCCAAATATTTTGAGTTTTTTTTTTTTACAATTTAGCATCGTTTTCTTTGGAAAATCAGTATTTGTCTTGAAGTTTTTTTATTTTTCAGAAGTTTAGACTGTTGGTAATAAAATGTAATAACAAACTTTTTTAACTTGAATAAAAATTAATTTTATTATTTAACTGAAGTATCTTTAATACAGCGCTACTATTATATTTCACACAGCTGTATAATTATAATGATTGCTGTAATAATGGAAAAATAATTTTAATCAAATTTTTGGTAGGGGTATATATGAAACAGGTAGGCTCTGGAGATATAGTGATGTGAATTTACCGGGCCTTATTAGAGGGAAAGTGTTTTACCCATTGAAGTGTAGACGTGTTAGTTGATGGCGAAAGGTTGTTCCATGAGTTATAGGTTTCCCTACGCCCTATCGGTGACAGTTTGTCCAAGAAAGATTGATGAATGCGTTCCGGAGATATGAATGATAAAATCTACGAAACAACTATAAATTCATAGTTGCCAAATTCAGCCACAGAGAAGAGAGCTGTCACTTGCCAGTGACCATTCGAAATACCAAATTGGCAATTGAAAACCCAACTCAACTTCGCAATGTAGGAACCAGGACATGTGTTAAGTGCCATGGAAATCATAAATCAAAGGAATGTGATAAGGAACCAGTAACTAAATGCTTAAACTGTATGAGAATGAACTTTAACCTTGACTTGGATGAAAATCATGGGCCTTTTAGCAAAGAAAGTCCATTGCATCAGAATAAACTTAAAAAGAAAAACTGGAGAATGGGTTTAATAATTAAAGGATATATACACATCTGAACAGAAAAATGGTTCGATTTTTTTTTTTTTCTTAAATGAGCAAAAAAAATTTTAATTTTTATTTTAATGTCCCAACACTATATACTTCAAATGTGGCAGCACTGTTTTAAATTCAAAAAGGGGAATACTGCTATAAAAAGACTATTACTACACAAACAGAATTTTTCTTCGGCGTGGTCACTGAAATAGGTGTAAATTCTCTTATTTTCTTAAATTTACATTTTTTAACCATATATAAAAAGAAAAGAAAGTTATAAATAAATTTAGAAAAATTCAGATTAAAAAATAATATTAAAAACTAGCGGGCGACATAGCAGTGTAGAAGAACGAAGATTTGTGTGGGCGATCTCAGAACTTTTGAAGCCGCCGTGGTCTAGTGGGTAGTGTGTTGGCTTATTAGACGAAAGGCCAGGGTTCGAATCCCCGGTCAGACATCAAAAACGAAATATGAAAAAAAAATATTTCTTCGGCGGCTTCCTCTCAGCAGATTTCTGGCAAAAACTCTGAGAGTAAATAAAATTTCCATGAAAAGTTTCTCAAAAATCTGTCGTTCGGAGTCGACTTTAAACTGTAGGTCCCGCCACTCATGTATAAAATTAACACACACAACATAAGTGGTGTGAGAAGCTAGGCCGTAATCCTAACTGAAGGGTTGTAAAGGCCAATTATGTATGTATGTATGATCTCAGAACTTTGTAACTAACTAATGCTCTAAAGTCAAAAAAGATGTTGAAAATGCGGGTCAATAAAAAAACATCCAAAAAACTGATTTTAGCAAAACGAGATCCTTTCCTGACATCGAAGTAATTGCAAATGTAATTGGGGATGTTGCGTCGTCCAGAACGGTTAAAAATGGAGGGAGAAATGTTATGGTATGGGACAGTTTTTCCTGGGTAGTTGTGGTCCCAATACACCTCATAGAAAACACCATGGAAAGATTTGTTGGAAACGGTTATGCTTTCATATACTGAGGAAAATATGTCACACGTTTAAAAGTTTCAGCAGGACAATTATCAAAAACATTAGTCGCAGTTGCTGAAGGAATGGTTCCAGGAACATAAAGTAGTCGTTGTCAGAATAGAAGCTGTTCCCAAGAATAATGGAGGATGTAGCGGATATTAATTGGATTTTATGATATTTGTTTAAAAGACTGAGTTATATTAGTAAAATTCTAAAATTTTAAATATTCACCTATTTTGCTGTCCACTTAAAAACGGAATATCTTCATGAATTTTCATATCATTGTTTGTTTTTAGTTGTTTCTTATATCTACAATATGAATTTTCTTCACTACACAGTATTAATTCATAAAATAATATGATTTATTAAAATACAAAGATATAAAATATCAAACATTTTCGCACCTATTTCTCTGACCAGGTATTTACATTTTATATACAAAGGTATAAGATCTGAATAATAATTTTAATCAAGTGGAAATAATAGCTGCAACGAAGAAACAAGATTTTTTCATAATAACGGAAACACATATGACGGAAGATATTGACGAAGATTCTTAAAGAACTGGAGACGTAATCATGAAAGTTACAAAAATATAGAAAAGCGCAAATTCTATATATTGACTATATCTTGTGCAGCAATTCGACAAAACGTGCACCTGATAATTAGAGGATTTGTGTGAGAAAACTAATTAAATAAAACGAGAGATTTCAACATAGACCGGTCAACAAATAATTTCTATAAAAATAAAATTGACAAAAACACAAGAAAAATCAATCTAAAAATACAATTAATGGTCAATATAAAGTTAATAGATAGTTTAATGATCAATTACAATTATAAAAAGGGATAAAATCGCAGAATAGCAAGTCGCTAAATCTAAGAACACTAGTGAAGCGTGGGCTGAACACAAATCGATCAGAAACTTTTACAAAGTTCAGTTGAAAATGAAAAATGTAAATATATTGACTATCCGATAAATAATGCAAAAGACCAGAAGCAAATGTAGAGGGAGATAAAGGACTTAGTAATAAGGTAAAATCATCACGTGAGAAAATCTGTGATATTGAACAACGTAGAATTAAAAGAAAATGCGGAAATAGCTGACATCCTGTGATCAACCAAAGATTAAAATTTTGTGCAATAACAATTACATGCATTAAAACATACTATCGAAATTGAAAAGCGAACCAAAATACTTGTACATACCACCTGGCAAACCCATACAGCCTTAAGCTCTGACCACAGTTTGGAAAAGAACAGTGAATTTCTGGAATCCGACCGACAGACTTACATCAATTATAACAAAGCCAATTGGGTAGGTTACAGAGCTTTCATCGAAGATCATATTAGACAATTGCCCCTTCCCACATGTGTCAGAACAGGAGAAAGGCAATTCCGCACTATTTTACAGACGGCGGCGAAGCGCTTCATCCCCGCAGGCAGGCAGGATATCAAATATGAGACATAATTAACCTCCTGATGCTGCCCGCCTGGCAAAACAACGGGCTGTAAACCCAGTGAATGAACGGATTGAACCACTTACACTCAGAATAAATAAGCTGGTGAACGACCATAGACGTACTAGTTGGAACACCTTGACTGATGCTCGCTACCACCCAAAAATCCTCTCGAAGACAATAAGAAATCTGTCGGGCTCAAAGACCAATAAAAACCTAACGGCAATAGAGACGAAAAAATGTGGCAAAGAATTCTGCAGACAATTTATAGAACATCGTACTGCGCAGAATAAAGGAAAGAGCCACTTTGAGGAATATAAGGATTCTAAGCAGAGACCAATAAGTACACTTCTTTGAACAGCCCGTAGTAGAAAACACCATCGCCAACGCCGAACCATCTAAGGCCTTAGTTCCCGGTGGTTTATCTATGTTAATAATGAAACAAACTAAGATCAGGATGGTCTAATATCGTGAATACCTATACGGCCAGAATTGTTGCGAGGACCTTGGACAGATGCCCATCATGCAATCAGGGACCACATGACACTGTACATCTCTTCAACTGCCCTGCAAATCCGACAACCCTTCAACCAATCGACCTGTGGCGAAAGCCAACACTAGCACCGCACATATTGGGACTACCAACTACTCTATCACGACGACCCACAAATAAATATACTAGACACGACTCTGCTTTCAAGTTCAAATCCTTTCCATCTCATCCATATTCAACATAGGCATACAAATATACACAAGTTAGTTGTTATTATACTCAACAGGGAAAAATTTCTGGAAACAACAGAAGAGCTGTTACAACAACAATAAATGTAAAATATCAACAAAAATTATTTTTTCTGATTGGCAAATAATGTGGAAAATTTTACATGCAATTATGTATGATTCAGTAGAAAGAGGACAGTTCCCAGAAGATTTAAGGGAAACTGTAATGATCGAAGTTGAAAAAACTGACGAAGACGAAAAAATTTGAAAAATACCGTCCTATAAATATTTTGAAAACTTGTGCGAAAATGTTGGAAAAAAATGTTGGATTTTCCCATATAGGCAATAATTTATTTTCAAAATATCAGACGGAAAAATTTTTATTGTAAAACAGATGTAAATTACGTAATTAATCGATGAAACAACGTTGAGAAAAATATAATAATCATGGATAATCAACGATAGGAAAATACTAATTTACAGATTAAATAATTTTTTGTCCCGCATATTTTTATTTTGTTTTCCTAATAATATCTATGTTATATATTTTTCATATTCATTTTGATCTTTAAACAATATTGATTGTAAATGCCTTAAACAGCGCTACATCTTTTTTGGTTTGATAAAAAAATCAGCGGGAAGAGCCTGCATACACCGGTGTTTTTCGACTGTTTGTATGGCATCCAAGCATAGCTGTCAGATTTGGCGATTTAACGTAATTTTGACGATTTAGTGCTCCAAAAATATCATATTGATGATTTAACGATTTGTAGCCTTATTATGACGATTTGTAGATATTAAGAATATACACAATTTTCTTTACTTTTGTACATTAAAAGCCTCTTTTAGAGCTGTTTTTGCTTTGCAATCGTTACTTTTGCAAATTTAGGTTAGTAATAACAAGGAGTAAAGCCTGTTTTTAATTTATTTACGAACACCTGTCATGACACTACATCAAATGCTGAATAACCTAAATAAAAGCGCCAATACCAGCAAAAAATAGCAATACCAAGAACTTTGAAAGATTGACACTCTTAGTTGAGCATAATTTGTCAGTTGCCGTTAAAGACCGTTTTTAAAGATTCAAATGTAGCTTCTAATATTGTCCTAGGGAACAAGTCCCTCTATTTCGCTCGAACAAAATCCGTTATAGTACCATTAGAACAGAGAAACAAGCCACATTACAACGATGTTCTAATGAATCAATAGAGTTTGATACCCTACCGTCATTAACGATTCGCCCGCTTCCGTACGCGATCGAGATATATCAAAATAAACGTTGAGGGGGACCGGCCAGTACATGAGAGTTGTATTCCATTCTCGGTCAGATATAATAAATATTTCTTGCACCGTCTTGGGAAGTCAAGGCACTAAAAAATGTGTCGGTTCTAGCGAACATCACATAAGTTTTTATGCCCAGAAGGTCTACAGCTACTAGAGTAGATTTTTTAAACTTCAAAAAATTTTTTCCTGAAAATGATATAAAACTTCTCGATTTTAAGGAAAAAAATCAGTAATGAAAGTAAGAGATGCTAGCTTTTAATTTTCAGCCTTGGCTAAATTTATTAAATAAATATTCTTCAGCTAATGTAGAGAGATATTAAGTTAAGTTAATTTAAATTATAATAAATTTCTTAAATTTCTATTCCATAAAACTTAAAGTAAATTCCCTAGAAGCCATGTTGAATAAAAAGTTTATTTAAGATTTAGCATTGTAACCGCTTCGACTTGAATATTGTACCTGATTTAATTAAAATGTTCAATTCTAATACATGTATTTAAACTATGTAGATACATGTTTTTAACATACAAATATATTATATAAAAGGTTTGTTTTTATAAATAAAGCGTTTTGTTTAAGTTTTAAGATTTCTAATGTTTTATATTTGAACTAAAATACTTATATTGAATTAACTTTATATGTTTTACTACAATAAAAATAATATTTTTAAAAATCCTTTCAATTTATTTATTTTTTTAACGACTTTTTTACGATTTCAATGAACGTCTTTGACGATTTTTTTTCTTCTAATATTTGACGATTTAATGCTTTATTTATCTGGCAGCTATGCATCTAAGGCAAAGAGCTCAAATTGTTTGAATCCAATATGAAGAGCTGGAAGCAAATTACTAGAGTTAATTGAATGAAATCCAATCAAATTGTTAATGGTTTTGGTGTTCCCCAGGTCTCAATATTGGCAGCCTTACAATTCAATATACATATTAAATATATGTCAGATGGACTAGATAAATGTAAAGTTGTATTATATGCGGATAATACACTCACATACACGGAAGGAACTACAAGTGAAGAGTGTAAGGATAATATGAATAATGATAATACACAGAGTTAGAAATTAACGAATTGAAATTTAATTTAAAAAAAGACAAAGATGTTGGAAATAAATTTGAGTAGCGAATTAAAGATGAAGTTATAGAGAAAGTTAAGAACATAACACTTCGACAGATTTTTGAGAAAATTTTAATGGCAATTTTATTTACTCTCAGAATTTATGCCAGATATCTGATGATCGAAAGTCGCCGAAGAAAAATTTTTTTTCATATTTCGTTTTTTTTTTAATTTGTGTTTTTTTTCTCAAAAGAATTGGAAATAGAGCTTCTATAATGACGCTAATAAATATTTCTGACATGAAAATAAAGCTTTACTTTGAATACGGATCAACAATAATGTATGATAAGGGTGCCCAAGCCCTATACTCTTGGTGCTCAGTGTGTTTTAATACACACATAGATCACTCAGCATTTGCAAAATAAATGGGAAAATGTATCTTTTTGTTCATAATTTTAAGGCTGAGGCACAATGTTTAATATGCTTCCAAACTCACAATGAGTTTAGCAGTGACAGGCATTTTAAGACATTTCACGCAGATTACGTTGCCAATAATATAGCAGGTGGATCAAGAGAATAATTACTTGCGGACTTTAAAAGGTATTTTTTGGTTCAGGATACGCTGCTCAGAACTTTCTGATGGTATTGTTATTAAAAAAGTTTGAAAGAAAATGCTATCTTGTTTTGCAGAAAGTGGAAATTTATTAGCAGACTCAATTGAAACAGTTCTTTTGTCACGAAACACAGTGACCCGAAGAATCGAAGAATCAACAAGTACGTGATCTCGCTTTTAAAAAATAAATTCAAGTTATGTGAATACTTCTGACTTGCATTGGATGAATCATGCGATATTTCTAACATAAGTCACCATTAGCCAACATTTGCCAGTAGAAGGGTTGACAATAATTTTAACGTAAATGAGGAAATTTTCTACTGATTCCGCTCCATCGAAATACGAGTTGTATTGATATTTTTGATGCAGTAAACGGAAGGTTGGAAATAAAAACCGAATCAGCAAGATTAACTTCCATATTTACAGATGGCGCTCCCGCAATGCTTCGGAAAAATAACGGCTTTATTAGGCAGTTGATTAAAAGGGGTATAAAGGTTCCTTCGATCCACTGTGTGATTCACCAAGAATCATTGCGTGCTAAATGGACGAATTGTGTCCACACAACGAGTGTTGTGGTTAAAATAATGAAAAAAAGTAGTAGAGGTGGACACAATTTGTTAACTCATCATAAGTTTAAGAAATTCCTTGAGGAATGCGAAAATCAGTATGGAGATCTACTTATGTTTACTGAGGTGAGATGGCTAAGTAGAGCGAAATGCCTTGAACGTTTTTTTTTTTGAAGTGCTAAAGGAAGTTGTTGTTTTTGTAATTGGAATTTAAAAATTTTGGTCTTTTACACGAAATTAAATCTCAAACGTTTAACACAAACTTAGCATTTTTAACGGACTTAACACCTCACCGAAATAACCTTAATATTACCCTTCAAGGAAAAACAAATCTGTTTGTGACTTAATTGACTTAATCGAAGGCTTTCTTAAAAATATAGATATCTTTATATATGACTTAAATATGGATAGAATGTTCCACTTTCCATGCGTAAAAACTGTCTTAAATGATGAGTACATCTTAAATTTTGATTTCTTAAATATTTAAATCATTTTGTCGATTTAAAAAGAACTTATGAAAAAAGAATTCGACAGCATTAAGCAAATGGTAGCCATTTTTTTCACTCCAATAACATCATTTGTGGCCTGAGCCACAAATGAAGCTATGTGATCTGCAATGCGTCTCTGAACTTCATATTTCTAATTTAAGTCATTGATTTTTGGAAATCTCTAAAACCAAATAAATACCCTTTACTTTACAAGAAAATTTTAAATTTGTATTCTATGTTTGATAGTACATATATATATATATATATATATATATATGAAAGTGCATTCTC
>QOCX01001116.1:19057-30674 GCA_005959815.1 Sarcophaga bullata | reverse complement strand
GTGAAGTTAAATTAGGTTGTAATCTTCCCAAGTCTGGCACTTCATTACTGAAAAATACTTTTATGGGATCTATCAGGGTATCATACTAAACACATCAACACAGTTTCTTTTCTCTAACAATGGTTCCAAATTTAAAGGTCTGGAGGTCCCTGCTTAAGTTCACAGTGAAACATTCCTCACCTTAAACTGGAGTTAGTATTTACTATGCTCTTGTCTGGCCTAGTGAGAAACTAATCTAGTTACCGGAATATGTGAAGAGTATTCGAAATTATCTGACAGAAAACAGCACTCTGGTTGACGTGATAGTCAAGTTAACTAAGAAGAATACTGTGTGGTCTACCAATACAATCTACAGAATTCTAAATTTGGGAATCTGTTGCCGGTTAAGATTCTTACTGGCTCTTCCTAATTGTGGGGATAGATGCCAGTGTGTTTGGAAGTTCTGCTTGGAAATGCTAAAGAGTTTTATGTTGGAATCTTTAATCATTATCATACGACGCTCTATATTTTGGTTATGAAGTTGTGTATTGTTTCCTGTATTAAAGTTTATACCAGGAACATATCTACAGAATTAATACAGGAACTTCGCTAACAGGAACCGCAGACAGGTATCCATCCCTGCAGCGATCAGAGGTCTCTATACTTTCAGCATAAAGATGAGATTTATTTTCTAAAAACCATGCTATGAGCTTTAAGTGTAACAGCTTGGATAGCGGTCCTATCAAACGTACAAATTTATGTTGATGACAGTCAGAGTTGGATCAAACTTAGACTGACTACTGTAAAGAGTGGGAATTTTTATATTCCTTTGAGGCTTAATTGAAGTATTTTGATATGTTCGTGGTTTGATGTCAATTGGAAAGAATGATAAGCAAGAGTTTGCTAGCATATCCCTTCTGAAATAATACGAGTACAGGACTGTTCAACTGCTTCTTAATGACTATCATCTTGTTTCTTGGTTAATTACTTGCCTCAGGCATTTGTTCAATAATAAACTGTCCGGGGGTTTGTATTCAAATAAAACTTCTGCATTCGTAAGTTCAAATATATTTCCTTTGGTTTAAAATTTAAATTTTTAAACACAATAATTGTTATAGAAAACGTTTGCTTATAATAATATTGCTATTGTTGCTGCTTTTGCTATTGCTGTTGCTACTAAAGCTTGTATTGTTAAAGCAGCTTCTGGTAATGCTGCTACTGATGTTGATGATGATGCCCGGGTAAAAAATTAACTCAAAATAAAGAGTAAAACCGCATCGAGTGCGGTTATTGCGGTTAACAAAAAGGATTAAAAATGACAATATGAGCAGCAGTATAAGAACTGTAGCAATAGCAGTAGCAGCAGCAGCATCAGCATCGGCAGTTGCTATGTTTTGTGGCAGCTACAACTACAACAACAGCAGCAATAACATCAATAGCAACTATAATAATAAACGAATACAAATTGAAAAAAAAAAACCAGGAAAAAAATATTAAACGAAACGCGTAAAAGGACCAAACAAATAAACAACAACAACATGAGCAACAACAACAACAACGGTTATAATAATAATAAAAGGTTTGTGCATTGACAACTTTTTAATCACTTAATCAATATAATCAAATTGAATGTGGTCAAAAGGATTTATAAACCCATACAGGCAGTGTAAAGTGTCATTAAATACAACATGGACATGAATATGGGCCCGTGTATGTACCATGTACGTACACATGAACGCATGTAAACAATGTAAATGGCATACAATGGTAATAAGAATGGGAAGGTGAATGGTAAATGGAAACGAATGAATGAATAAAGAAAGATTGATTTATTAAAACAAATTAAATACTTCAACAACAGCAACAACAAGAATAGCAACCTACTTCAAGGTAGCATGTCAAACCATTTACCAACCATACGTAACAAAACAATCAAAATTGATTTCTTTTTTTCATTCTAAACATTCTGAATTAAATGATATTGAAGGGGACTAAATTAGGAAAATTAAAAAAAAGAGTCCGTTTTTGGATGACAACAGGAAATGAAAAGCTATTCAATCGAATACGGGTGTACCTGTCATGTTTTGCAAAAACTAATCAGAAATTGAATTGAATAACAAGGCAAAGGGTTGAAATAATACAAAGAGGAGAAGAGAGACAGCGCCATGACAAATGGAAAATTAATTGCAAATTTTGGTAATAAAAAGAGACCCGCCCGATTATATGGCGAAACGAACTTTTACCTTAAGCCCTGGTACGGAAATATGCGCACGTATACTAGGATTTGGATCAAGTTATTTATGCAGTTAGTCGCTTTCAGCATAATTTTCTTGGATCTTATCAAAGATGTGGTAGAACTAGCGATCTTATCTTATATGCATAAATTCTGGCTGTCATTTCGTTGTTATTCTGTTGATTTCATACAGATTTTGTCTAAATAGCCTTTCAATAGATCAAGCTTGACGATAAATTGTGGATGGCCAGAAGCCTTTCGACTGAAGTTATCAAGCTTGGGACAATAACACAGAAAATGTTCAGTTGACTACCCTTCTCTTGCATTAATATGGCTTCAACCGATGTCATCATAAGAAATCCTCAGTCTTTGGAACCGTAAGCCTAGGAGACAGAGTACCATGATGACTGCTTTTAAATTCCTATGATGTCGTTTGTACTTACTTACGTGATGTCCTCTGTACTTACTTGCCTAATTAGTCATTACAACCTTTTAGCCTGGATTACAACCTAGATTCTCAAAACAACCATGTTGTGTGCATTAATTTTATGCATGAGTGACGGAACCTACAGTTTAAAGTCGATTCCGAACGACTGATTTATGAGGAACTTTTCAGGAAAATTTTGTCTTTTACTCTCAAAGATTTTGCCAGAACACTCTCTCTCTCTCGGTGGTCGCTGAAAGAAATATTTTTTTAGATTTCGTTTTGTTCGAGATGTCTGAGCCTACCTACTAGACTGTGGTATACTCTGTACATACATGGTCAGTCATAGTTATCAACCATAGCCTCTCGTACACTTATGTCGTGTGTTTAATGTTATACCTGAGTGGCGCGGGATCTACAGTTTCAAGTCTACTTCAAGCGACAGATTTTTGAGAACTTTTCATGAGAATTTTTTTATTTACTCTCAGAGTTTTTGCCAGAAAACTGTGGAGAGGAAGCCCGCTAACAAATATTTTTTTCATAATTTTTTCCTCGCGAGATGTCTGAGCCTGGGAATTGAACCATGAGTCCAGGCTACCCTACTATACTGCAGCATTCTTCTATTTATTCATAATACAGATTTGCCTGTTCAGCAAGTGGATTCATTTACAAAGTAGATTCATTCTACAAGTGGATTCATTCTGGCAAGAGATTCATTTTACCAACGTTCTTTCCCAAACGGAGTGTGGTCAGTTTATTTCCTTATTGAAGACAGGACTTCAAATCTCATTGCTTAAATTCATTCCAATTAATAGCCCCTGCCACGGAGCTTTCATGGTTTTCCTTCTAAGTGTGCATATGGGAAGAACACTTATATTAAGAAACCGTCGACGTTTTTGCCTTTTCCTCTTAGGTAGACTTTGAATTGGTCTTTCAAA
The DNA here is from genome assembly GCA_005959815.1 of Sarcophaga bullata. NCBI lineage: Eukaryota > Metazoa > Arthropoda > Insecta > Diptera > Sarcophagidae > Sarcophaga > Sarcophaga bullata. Next base: position 27,100 of record QOCX01001116.1, on the reverse strand, counting down.
ATCTCCTAGGATGATCTAATTGGCTCTCAGTGAATACGTTGATATACATATTCTTTGGCCATTTTCCGTGGTCCATAATTTTCAGTCTAGTTCGGCTACCGCAAACCTGGTTTTGACTTGTGTTGGTCATCAAAAAGATTTTGAAGCCGATTCAAGCTGGTGGTCTATGTATCTATGGGGGGACATTTTAACAAGGCACACTTCTAATAAATAGGTCTGGCACTAGAAGATAGCCCTGTACTTCAATGTTTTTCTAGAGTTTACACCACAGCCTGCTTCCTTTGCGAAGATATCGAATGGGTTCCTCTGACGAGTGATAGCTTTAAAGTTAGTCTAAACTTGTACTTTGGCAATTTTTTCTTCTATAAAGCAGCCATTAAACTGTTTGCGCCTATGGAATCCATTTTTTTAGTGACTACAAAAGATACATAACATACGTACATAATTGGTCATTATAACCCTTTAGTCAGGATTACGACCTGGCTTCTTACACCATTTGAGTTATATGCTTGATTTTATACATGGGGTTCCTACAGTTTAAAGTCGATGCCTAGCGACTGATTTTTTGAGGAACTTTTCTATGGCAATTTTATTTACTTTCAGAGTTTTTGGCAGAAGACTGCGGAGAAAAAGTCGCGGAAGAAATATTTTTTTAAATTTTCATTTTGTTGGAAATATCTGACCTGGGGCTTGAGGCGTGGCCTCACTCCTAATAAGCCCACATTCTACTCACTAGACTACTTCGCCTTCATTAGTCATTACTTTAGTCTAAATTAGACTCAAGCAATCTATTTTGAGTTGTTTGGTCAAAGCAGAAATGTCTTTAAGGACACCTACTACTACACTAGGTTTGACACTAGCATAGCCTCTGTACTTCCACGTTCTTCCACAGTTTAGCCCAATTGCTCAGCTGCCCAGCTCAGTCCTAAAAGTAGTCCAATCACATAACATGATCAAACATGGCTTTGTTGGTTTTTTTTCCTATGAAGTTAGCCATCAAACTGTGGCCTATGGAATCAAATTAGTTTAGTGACCATAAAAGATGTGATACCAGTGTGACACAGCCTCTCTCAATAAGGCCAATGTGCTTAGATTCCATTGCAATTGTAAGTCTGTGGTAAGTTAGCGGTTTACTACACAAGGCTTTACAAGAGAATTCCTTCTTAAATACTCTCTTTTGTGTGAGAACTGATCATTGCTTATTAGAGGGAGAAACTCATCATCAAGGCAGTTGCACAAGTTGAAGCTTTTTCCCTCACTCCGTTAGGAATGATTTTCTTCTTTAACTCTGCTTCTCACTCTTTTGCTTCTGTTCAGGGCTTTTAAATATTTTCTTCAGATACGACTAACAAACCAGCCGTCAGCATCATCAAACCAAGACTTCAGCATCAGTTTGTTTTCTTTTGCTACTAAAAACCTAAGATTCGATAAGTTATGATAAGCCTTCTCTAATAAGAGTCTTCTATTAAATTAAACTACTGCGCCTTTACCCCTTTTACCTGCCGTTTCCATTGTTGTTTTAGTGCAAATAACTTGGTATCATCATCATCATCATCATCACCATCATCGTTTAAAGCAAAACTGATTCACCAATTCAATTTCGTTGGAATGATTTTTTTCTTTCTTTCTTTCTTTACAAGTTAAAGCTTTTGTTTGAGAATTTTCTACGATTCGTTTAATCCCTGTTGATACTGTAAATTATAAAATTTTATACTTAAACATTTGCACTCTCTCGCTCTCTCTCTCTCTCTCTCTGATGCCCCTAACCGCACCTGTAGACAATATTTCGATGCTGATGATGTTTGTCAGTCAGTTAGTCACTCCGGTAGTCAGTCTAGTAGAGAAGCAAATTAACCAAACGAATGATTACGTACTACTCCGACTCAGAGTTTAGCCATTCATGGTTCTAGCCATTCATACATACATTCATCCATTCATTCTATTCATTCATCTGCAATATTTATTCATTTATCTTAACACAACCGAAGAGCATAGAGCAGAGATGAGCAGTAGAGAGAGGGAGAGAGTGAAGTAAAGTCAAGTGTTGTGTTGACTTTCATTTAAGCATCGACCAGAATTATTATCTTCATTGGAAATTTTACATGACAAGCACAAGAGAATATTCATTCAGATTGTGCTGCTCCCTGTTTACATTGAAGATGGTGATGCGAGTAGTTGTTGATGATGAAGTGCAACTATAACGAATTGTTGTATCAACGTTTAGTTAATAATTGTTTGAATATTTACTTCCTTGTAACACTGCTACTGCCACTTCACAATGTTCCTCTAATGAACACTCCAGAGAGTTACATTCTGAATAAACCATCATTCAGTCAGTCAGTCATTCATTCCTGCACTTAGTCATTCAAAGATATTGCAAATTTTTTGTTTTTTTTTTTGGCTTGTTAACACATCATATGTATGTACATATGTATGTATGTATGTATGTATGTATGTCTCCGTTTTAGCAATTGCAACACACTAAAAAAGAAAACCCCAACACAGGAAAAGAAAAATAATTTTTCGTTTTTAATTTTGAATCAGAATTTTTGATTTCAGCAGCCATTTACTCAGAGAGAGTTTATGTTGCACGTAGGTATACTGTACTGTTGTTCTTCAGTTTTAATTGCTAATTGGCAACATAAACTTTGTTTGTGTAATGAATTGGTCAGGATTTTGTGTTAAAAATTTTTTAAAAAAAATTCATAAATTTTTGGAATTTTTAATGGAAATTTCATCAACTACCTCCTTCAAGTACCTCCTGGTTGTCCAGCGTATGGTAGTCGTGCTTTTATTATGCAGAACTTCTCTAGTTTGTTAGAGCTTGGTTAGTAAAGGGACTGCATTCACCTGTGGCATCACAATGGTCTGCTATTCGTGCTCAAGTGAGATTTTGGTTACAAAGTTACCACTTCAACCTAACCTTACCTAAACTAACCTAACCTAACCTAACCTCCTTGTAGTCGCCAAGCGTATTTGATAAGTTTGATGGTCTTTAATGATATTGTAGTGTAGTGTAGTGTTGTTGTACTTAAATATGTGCCTCAGAAATTATTAAACGTGGCATAAAAAAAACTACTTCACATCCAAAAACCCGGAAAATATAAAAAAAAAAAAATTATAAAAACTGACTGCCAATGATCTGCTAATTACTGAACTAAAGCTGCTATTATACGGCGTGTGTTTGAAAAGGAAGGAATTGATTTATTTGTGCCAAGGCTTCTCTTTGTCATCAAACCTCTCTCTTTCTTTCCTTTAATGTTTCTCTGAAATAAGGAAGGTTCTCGGCAACCAAATTCTATAAATAAGCTAACCAGAGAATGATTATGATGTTCACTTTGACCAAAAAATAAAATTTCTATACTCTAAGCATTCTTCTTTCCAGTGTCTGCAAGGGTAGTGCACTAGAAGATCTGTCAGTGTGGTGGCAAGACTAGATCGACTCAAAACGAAAATTTTTTTTGAAAAACTTTTCATGACAATTTTTTCTCAGAGTTTTGGCAGAAAGTCTGTATTCTACAGGACGCGCAGTCGCCGAGAGAAATATTTTTTCATATTTCGTTCTGTTGGAGATGTCTGATACGGGGATACGAACCCTGGCCTTTCGTCTAATAAGCCAACACACTACCCACTAGACTACGGTGACTATAATGTGTATTTACCGAATAAAATATTCACTATATTGTATGCCATCCGCCAAGGACAAGGTCAAAAATTTGAGTACCTCAGTTTTATTTTCATTTGGACGTTAGTACAGCAGCCATATTGACAGCTTCTGTGCTATCATAACCCTATAGGAACTGGATAACTTTATAGTTGACTTTTATGAATCCATTTTACGGCATTTTTATGAAATTCGTTTGTAGAACCACGAACCGTTACCATAGTTTTCCCATTTTTGCTGTAATTATCTCAATCGTGTTAAAATTTTATTTGAGAGATTCCATGAAGTCACCGTGGTCCAGTAGGTTGTGTGTTAGCTTTTTACAAACAAGCCCGTGATTCAAACCACAGCTCGAGCATGAGAAATATGAAAAAATATTTCTTTCGTCGACTTACTCTCAACAGTTTTCTGAAAAAAATCAATAAATTTTATTTGGAATCAATAAAATTGCCATGAAAAGTTTCTCAAAAATCTGTCGTTCAGCGTTGATGCCACTCATGAACACAATTCCCACACACAACATAAGTGGTGTAAGAAGCTAGGTTGTAATCTTGACTAATGGAATTCCATGCTTTTACTTAATTTATTTTCTCTTGCCATCATATATTTGAGAATAATTTCTGCCACAACTCTTAACACTTCTAAAGGTATGAGAACATCTCGTGCTGAAAACTGATATCATGCTTCTATCGGCTCGATTTTTTTTTTTTGCATACTGGTGCAGCACATGGTAACACAAGTAAATTACAATTCACATTAATAGTTCCTTACTATGCGTAGATGCTCCTACAGTTGGCATCAGTCGGTGCATTTCATTCGAAATGTCCCTTTCTTACAAGATTAGTTCAAGTGTCTTCAGAAGTTATGACAGTTGTCAGTCATAATTTGATAGATACTTAACGGACTCAGGATTTCACTTCTATTAAAATGTTCTGCGCTCCCTATGTCTCATCTGCCTGATTTAGGTTCATTAAATCCATCTAAAGTTTAATCACTCTAATGGCTTCATTTGCATGATTGCTGATTGCTGAACTACTGTAATATCATCAGCGAATCTCATAATGACAACCATTTCCAGAATTTTCAAATCAAACACGTTGTGACGTCATATGTCACATGCACCAAAAGTAATTCGAAAACAGAATCTAAAGGAGCTATTGGAGTAAGGCCGTATTAGTCAACATCATTGTCGAATTCGTAACACTAGCTGTTGTTGTTACTTCAATGTTACTTCAATCATTATTGACGCTGCTCAGTAACTTTCCAGCATAATCGGCAATTATTTCAATCAACTGCTGTAGTGCTAAAGCGAGCTACAGATTTGACTATACGGTGGCACTATTATGAAGATTATTTTCAAGATATATGCTTAGGAATCGAATGGGTTTGATACAGAAAAAGATTTTTGAGGACGGTGCTACACTAAACTAATATTTGTTTCGTACTGCGTAAGAATGGATGAACTTTTGTTGGAAGAGCTTTTAGAAGTAGTGCTCAGTACATAACATATAGTATCACCCTCTTTATAACCATCTAGTGACCCACTTGGGATCGTTAGTTGCATACTAAACTACCAGTTCCAGCTTTCAACAGTTTAAGTATCATTGTACTTACAAAAGAAAAGTAAACTTGAATTCCTAATTCCGAAAGAGGCTTATGGAATCATGTTAGCCAAGTAATCCATAGGCTAATACGTTTCGTAATTACAGCCACAACAGCACAGAATAAATTGAAGTTATCGACGACGAGCCAGTGCTTCGTAAAAGCATGTATGAGCAGTTTCTCTAGTTATCAACAAACATAATGGCATCTTAAGTATGCCCAGATGCAATTCACATGCTAAACCGGAGCTCTGCAAATGAAAGAAAGTTGGACTTCATTAGCGATGCCTTTTATGCCTTGTGATTAAGATTACATAGAACCTGATCTGCCATGCTGTAAACTACTAAGCTGATGATGAAAACACAAATCTTGCACCCACAACTATGGCTGCATGTACCGCCTCATCCATCAATACGACAAAGGAAAAAAAATATCGAAACCATTGGAATACGTAGAAATAAATATAAAAGCTTGTGTTCTTGCTCTGTAAATAGCATCCTCCATGTATCCTACTATCCAATCAATATCCTTCAAGTAATAAGAAAGGAGGAAGGGGTCGGGCGAGTGAGTTAAGCATGCCGCATATGTACTCTTATTAAAGCGAACAAAAATTAAATGCGTATCCTTGCAACCATTACACTTTGTCGCGCAAAGCTTTACATAGAGTTCTATTGTATTGTTGTGTTGTTTTTTTTTTTTGTGTGTGATTCCTTATTTTGGTGGTCATCGTCCTTTATCCATGTTCAGGTGGAGCTGGTTGTTGCTGCTGTTAATATCGCGTTTTATACGTTATTTTTTCTGTTCTGTTCGCGCTCTGTTTTCATGCTGTTATGTGTGTTGTTGTTGTTGTTTGTTGAATAGTGTTCCAATTACTTTTATTTTGAAATTTGTGCGTTTTCTGTGGTGCCACTATGATTTTGTTGTTGCTGCCATTGTTGTTGCTGCTGATGTTACGGCTGGAGTTTTCTACCTGTGTTTTATTTTTCCAATTTCTTGTTGTTGTTGTTGTTTTTCTTTTTCGTGGAACTTTTTGTTGCATTCGTTTCATTTCCATCATTTAATTGCAAAGTGCATTGTAGAGGAGTATTGTATTGCATTTCATTGCATGTTGGCGCGCAAGCCTATAAGCAAAATATATGCGAGGGTTGTCTGGCTAAAAGTGATCAAGTAGAGAAATCTACTATCAAATATTTTGCTCGAGAAGGTGGGTTAAAAACATCAGAACTTTCGTTTAAACATTGGCTGAAGCAGTTATGAATGAAATTCATTTGAATTTTATTTACCTGCCCTCGTATAATTTAAACAAATTTAAAAACGATTTTATTTGTCGGGTCATACTTTGTTATCTGTGTTGTTTTGGTAACCAAACATACTCGGCGATTTTTCTTTTTTCTCTACTTTTCCTACTTCTTTTTTAAATGGACTCTTAAAAGCTTTACTCCTTAAAGTCGAGTATTAATGTGTAGCAGGGAATTGGTAACCATTTCCAGAGTCTCTAACAAAAGTGGATAAATTTAAGGAAGGACTATCAAGAGAATCTCATAAGAAAAGGCCAATGAAAGTTTTGAATGCTTGGAATAAGAAATGCAAACGAGCTACTAAAGATAAATCGAGGATGATTCGAGGTTTAGAACTGGACTAAAAGAAGTTTAAAATTCTTGAATCGGCTAACTGGTCTTTAAAAACACTGGAAAACAGAGAATTAAACGAGTACCTCAGAAACGCTTAGTTCTTCACAACGAGAGCATTACTCAACCGTTGCATATAAAGCCTTGAATATAACAAGTATTGTGTTGGCTTCTTAGGAGTGAGGGTTCGATTCAAACCCCATGTCAGAAATCTGCAGTAAAACAAAATGTGAAAAAATTATTTCTTCGGCAATTTCCACTCTAGTACTCTAATAGTTCCATTAGATTCTGTTTTAGAATTACTTTTGGGACATGTGACGTATGACGTCACAACATGTTTGATTAGAAAATTCTGGAAGAGGTTATTATTGTGAGATTCATTGATGATATCACTGTAGTTGCAACATACTTGGATGCAACATACTTGAATGATGTGCAAATGTCATTATTAGAGTGACTAAACTTTAGATTGATTTAGTGAACCAATATAGGGTGAACGATATATTTTTTTAGAAACTTTTCATGGCAGTTTCATTGAATCAGAGTTTCTGTCAGAAGACTGCTAAGAGGATGTCGACGAAAGAAAAACTTTTTTCATCTTTTTCTGGAAAAAACTCTTAAAAAAATCTGTCGTTCGGATTCGATTTTAAACTGTTGGTCCCGCCACTCATGTATAAAATTAACACGCACAACATAAGTGATGTGAGAAGCTAGGTCGTAATCCTCCCTAAAGGGTTGTAATGACTGCTACCTGGTATCGAAACAACATCTAACACTCTTGCTAGACTAAGGATATCAATCAGTACGTGATGTGGTAGTTATTCTCTTAATCCACTTCGTCTGTGAACTCTAGGAGAGGTAGGATAAGAAGAGATTGCATAGGAGCTACGAGGACAGATCGGAATGCTACTTGACTGCAGATAGTACCAGCGGTTTACTGGTGGAACTTAATAAGTACAACATGAAACTGATAACGGGGTTCGTTAAGAGGCAAGGTTATCTCACATAGATTATTGTAGAATATGTGAAGATGAGAAGCAGTTAGAGGCATCTGATTCAAGAAATTTGATACTCTTATCAACAGTTGTAGCTCTCACCACTATTCGTTAATGCCCTTCACGCACTAGCGTCACTTATTTAACTTTTAAC
>QOCX01001116.1:0-18691 GCA_005959815.1 Sarcophaga bullata | reverse complement strand
GTTTTCGATTTCTTTTATTCACTTTGTAAAATTCGTTTTTCTTTCTCTTGCTTTTTGTGTTGGAGAAAATGCATTTCGTTTTAACCAATTGATGGATAGGTTGGCTGCATGCATGAGTGACTTAAAATGAATGAATGAATGAATGACTGAATACAAGAATTTTAAATTTTATTTCCTTTTCCTTTCTTTTTTTTTTGTGCATTTTGTTTAGACTGTCATGTCAAAATGGTTTTAAAATTAAGACACACTCCCTCACTCACTCATTCACTCACTCACTCACTCACTCACTCACTTGCTGATTATAATTTAAATTCTTCACTTCACTTTATAAAACAATTGACAATTATTTTCGAATTTTTTTTTCTTGTTGTTTTTCTGCGCATCTTAGTGCTTAGCAGACACGCAATAGAATAAATTGTCGTTAAAAGTTGCAAAAGTTTGCCTAGCGTTGCAGCAAAGAGCTACATAGGGAATGGCAGCCAGCCACACATGCCTATAAAATTGCATGTTGTCGTGGCAAAGAATTAGAATTAGAAGCAAAAGAAGAAGAAAAGAAGAAATCCAATTTAATTACTTTGTAAGTCCTTGTCAAAATGACGCCCACCCGCTCTGACGCATACTGGCTGCTAGCGCCCCCCCCCAACACGAATCCTATCGCAACGTGTGTATATATGTTTTTATTTAGAAAAGGCTTTTCTTCTTTTTGCCTTCTCTCTGATGCGATTAGTTCTTACTTGCTTCGCTTGACTTTTCGTTCTAACCCGCCAAATGCGGTGTGCGTATTGGTTACGTGTATCGAATACTTTTAAGTTTCTGATTAGTTACAGCAGACGAACAGTGGTGCAGCAAAGCTACATTTTAGCAAGGAAGGTTAACTAAATAGCTATGCATATCGGTCCTAGTTCTTTTGGCATAAGAAAGTACAGCAAAAAAAATCTTATGTTTGTTGAAAATTCTGGCCTCCAAGCTTTTCCTCAAATCTTACCTTACAAACCACTGTGCCCGGTTGTAGTAATATGGTTTGGCTTATCGGCTCATATTATTGTTAATACTCATACGTATGTGTGTACATATGTGTGTGCATGTATTAGACGTATTAGACGTATTAGAACTGTCATAGATGTTACCATTAATCCCTCTTAGTTGGGGGTTTCGCATTAAATCTGTGTTGTAAACATTTAAATTTTAATTTAATTGTTGTTGTTGTTATTGTTATACGAGGAGACATGGTCTAGGAAATGTTTTTTTTTCCATTCGTGGTTCGTGATTTGCTTTTTGAATTAGAAAACCTTGTGTTTTCTTGTTGTGTGTGTATTTGTTAATCGCTGGTTAAATCAAAGTAACAGGCATACATAGTTTTATTACAATCAATGTGTATTTGTTGTTGTTATTGTTGTTTTTTTAGGACGCTTATTTATTCGTTAAATGTGCTTAAAGTGGCATAAATAAGAGGCAACTGTATAACAGCAGCTCTCGAAGCAATTCTCTCTTTTAGAATCTCAATCTCAATGACCATAGAAATTTACCAACTGATGTGGAAATTAATGATGATGGTCATACATATTTATTGATGCATCATTCATACATACATACATACATACATACGTATGTACATACAAATAAACTCCATATGTTTGCAATAAAAAATAAACGCGAATAAAAAATGAAAAGCAAAATAACACGCTGGAATCAAAAATCAATCATTTTTAAACCTGCCATGTGCGAAAAGGTCGAAAATCATGGCTGAAACTATAAGGTACCAACCTCCAGGTCCTTATGAAATTACTGACATCAGATCGGACAATAGTAGGGGAAGCTATGTTAACCAATGAAAAAAAGGGGTTAAAACCATACCTAACTGCGGATCATGCTATAAAATAAAACAGCCTAACTCATAAATTCATTGAACCTACCGATGACTTGTGACCCGAGCTATGCAAAGAGGTTGTGTACTAGAACTTACTCTGTTTCTTGCCAATGCTGCCAACACGACCAAACAAATGAAAGGCAATTTTATGGCCACCGCTAACTGCGAATCGAGCTAAGAAAAATGCATAGATTAACTGATGAATTCATAGGAACTAGCAATGCCTTGTCAGTCAAGCTAGCCAAAGAGGAATTGTACTAGAAACTCCTCTGTTTTTTACCAAAGTTGCCAATGGCACCCAATAAACCCAAACCAACTCATGTACATCCCTCACAGCGAATCGAGCAATAAATTTGAACAGATAAGCTGATGAATTCCTAGAGCCCACCTATGCATTGTCAGCTAAGCTATCCAAAGAGGTATTGTTTCTCTGTTTCTTGCCAATGCCGCCAATGCCGCCAATGCAACCCAATAGACTCAAAGGGCCCATGGCCATCGCTAAGGGCAATTCAAGCTATAAAATAGCACAGCTTATGAATTAATAGGAACTAGCGATGCTTGGCAAGCCAAGCTATCCAAGGAGGTCTTTGACTAGAACTTCCCCTGTTTTTTGCCAATGTTGCTAATGCAACCCAATAGACTCAAAGGGCCCATGGCCATCGCTAAGGGCAAATCAAGCTATAAAATAGCACAGCTTATGAATTAATAGGAACTAGCGATGCTTGGCAAGCCAAGCTATCCAAGGAGGTCTTTGACTAGAACTTCCCCTGTTTTTTGCCAATGTTGCTAATGCAACCCAACAGACTCAAAAGGCCCATGGCCATAGCTATAAAATAGCACAGACTAACTTATGAATTCATTGGAACTATCAATGCCTTATCAGCCAAGCTATCCAAGGAGGTCTTGTATTAGAATTTCCTCTGTTTTTGCCAATGCGAAACAGCCAAAACATGCTTTGAACAGATTAACTGGTGAATTCTTAGAGCCTAACGATGCCTTGTCACTACAGGCAATTTATTTGTAAGCACAAGTTTGAAAGCCAGGCAGAGAATTTAAAAAAATTTTCATGGCGTTTCCTGCGTTTCCTTATGTTCATTTAAGCACTGACCTGTAAAGGTCTCATTAATGGAGTAACCAATCCCCATAGAAGACCGACGGAGCATCACAAAGAGCGTAGCTAAACAAATCTATGCCACACAATGCATTCAAAACAATTAATAGAGAGATAATCACCTACCGATGCCTTGAGACCCAAGCTATGCAAAGAGATTTTATACTGGAACTTTACTTTATTTTCTCTTGGACTGAGAGGTGACAGAGGAAATGGATGATAATCTCATCATCCTGCTGTAACACTCTTGTAAGGAGATCTCTTGCATGAACAACACTGAGATAATGCGTAATCATCATCACCACAATCACTTCCATAGCATCTGTGAAGTAAGTGATGTTTTGTAACCATTCTGCACAAAGATCTGCTGCCTAATAGCACAAGTAGCTTCCCAAGCCTAAATTTACGAGTAAAAATAAAAAATTTCTCCCTAATTCGGCATTTTGCTTAATAAGGTGATCAAAGAGTTAAGTTATAGAGGCAGTAGTCTTTTAATACAACTTCCGAATCCTTTTCAAAGTGCCATGAAGTTGCCGTAGCCTGGTAGATAGTTTGTCGGCTTATTAGAGCAGAGTCCGTGGTCGAACCACTGGCTCAGACAGGTCGCACATAAAGAAATATGAACAAAAAAAATATTCCTTTTAGCGACTTTCTTCCTAGATTACCTTCCGTGGATTCCTTAAGGTTGTTGAAATTTACCCCTTAAGAGGGTCTAGAACCAATGAGCTTGGTCTACTTATACTTCGGAAACCATGATAAACAGTTTTTCTACTTCTTTCGGATTCGAATTTGAAATTCTCGAATTATTAGTCAAGCCCGTATTATCTACCAATTCTTGCCACTTCAAATTATTATTGCGTAGATCTTCCTGAAGTTGCCATAGTCCAGTAGATAGTGCGTTGGCTTATCTGACGTGAAGTCATGAGGTTCAAACTCCAACTCACACATAGCACGACCTCTACATACACACATAATTGGCCATTACAACCCTTCAGTCAGGATTACAGCCTAGCTTCTCAAACCACTTATGTTGTGTGTGCTAATTTTATACATGAGTGGCGGGACCTACAGTTTAAAGTCGACTCCGAACGACAGATTTTTTTTGAGAAACTTTTCATGGCAATTTTGATTTTCTCTCAGAGTTTTTGCCAGAAATCTGCTGAGAGGAAGTCGCCAAAGAAATATTTTTTTCATTTCATATTTCGTTTTTGATGTCTGACCGGGGATTCGAACCCTGGCCTTTCGTCTAATAAGCCAACACACTACCTACTAGACTACGACACGACCTCTGCTCCACAGTTTTCTGGCAAAAACTCGGTGAGTAAATAACTTTGCCATGAAATGTTTCTCAAAAATCTGTTGCTTGGAGTCCACTTTAAACTGTAGGTCCCCTCACTTATGTATACAAATAAGTACAAACAACTTGAGTAGTATGACAAGATAAGTTGTAACCCTAGCTAAACGGTTGAAATGATCAATTAAGTATGTAAGTCAGTAACAATCTCAAGGTTTTATTTGAATTTTTGGCAATGCTTTCTACAATATTTTCATGTTTGAACACCGCGCAACATTTAATGCAACTTATTTAAGGGTTAAACACTTCAAACCTCAACCTGTGCTATCGCAATATTATACAACCACCACGTCAGTGATGAAGCGATAGAAAAAGAATGAAAAAAAAAATGCAAAATTCAACGAGGCAATCGACAAAAATTTCAAAAACTCACTTGTATTTCTAGTTTTTCTTTTCTTTTTTATTATTTTTTTTTTTTTGAAAATAAAACAAAAAACGTTTCAAAATCATATAAAATCGGTTAAAAATTTTAAAGAAAAAAAAAATCGTATTTTTGTTGCCATAAACACAGTGAAAATTTACGTTCAGTGTCAGTGAATTTTGTCAAGTGGAACTGGAAACGTAAAATAAACTCTCTCTCTCAGGAATAGGAGTAGAAGTGTTTGTTGTAGTTGTTGTTGTTGTTGCTATTATTGTTCAAACAATATTCAGTAACAACAAATATCAACAATAACAATGATGATGATGATGATGATGATGATGCTACTGCAGCTTCTGATGCCTAACGCCGATAATGATGATGAGTGAGACTACTAAACAAGTGCAAAACATGGCAGAGAAATAAAATCGGAAACAGGAACGTTAGAAACAAAACAAAAATTGAGAAAAAAAAATCAAAATTATTTAAATATTGACCGTAGAAGGAATATATTGATTGGAGGATTTGGTTAAATTGAGAAATTCTTTAAGTACTGCTGCATTCCATACATGCTGAGGGCAATTGATGCAACTTATTAAAGAAAATCGGAGCAAAGTTAGGTCAGGTTAGGTCGATACGATAGTTTTGATTATCGTTGTAACGCCACAGTAAGTGCTGTCCCAGTACTAACCGAAAATTCCACAACTAAGCAAGCGCAAGGGCTTTAGTTGGAGGAAAGCAGGGCGAATGAAAATCTCCTGAAATTTAACTCAAATTTCAAGCTTTCCTAACCTCTTTCACTGGTAACAGTTGCTAATATACACATAGGTTTACTTACTTAAAAGGCTTACGATTCAAGTAGAAGTGCACAGCCGTGGAGAACTTCATTAAAATAGTCAACAAAGCACGAAGAAATTCACAAGGAAATTGCTTATTTACTTTACTGCTCATTACAACCCTCTAGCCGAGATGACAACCTAGTTTCTTACACCTCACTCATGTTGTGTGTGTTAGTTCCACATACATGAGTGGGGGACCCTACTGTTTAAAGTCGACTTCAAACGACAGATTTTTGACCAACTTTTACTGGCAAATTTTATTTTCTCTCAGAGTTTCTATCAGAGCTTGGCCATTACAACCCGAGAGTGAAGTTTAAAATCTAGCTTCTAACAGCACCCTTATTGTGTGTGTTAATTCTGTTCATGACTGGCAGGACCCAAAACAAGCTAAGCACTTATTAGTTTATGATTGGCAATGCAGTCATCGATTCCGTCAGGAGCAGATAGGCGTCGACAAAACGGCGCAGAATATCGGGCCAAAACTACAAAGAAACAAGCAAAGGTGATTTTAGGTGGTACGTGGGCTGTCCCCTCAATGGAGTTATGAACGTACACACTTAGGTCATACGCAGGGTCCATTGTGATACCTCTTTTTCACATTTTCTCCCATTCCAGGAACCACTCGGAGCTTCCGATGAAGCGACTCAGACTGCTAGTATCAATGCATGACAATTCATCCAGGTCCTACATACAGTAGGCACCTTGATGCCTCTTTCTCCTCCAACCAAGTGACAGGAATGTACACAGTAGGTGAAGAACAGTCTCATCCTCCTCCTCATCTCAACAGCTTCTGTAGAAATCATTTGCAAAAGTGTCCAAGAGCAATACGCCTCGCACGTGTTTCTATAACACAATGCCCCGTAATAACCCCGTTAATACTGCGGAGCCTTCTTCTTTGGAGTATAAGCAGAGCTATACTTTAGTTTTGGATGCATTGTAAATTATTTTTGCGGAAATTTTTAATATAAGGAAGAAGAGCACACTGTTCTTTAGCTACTGTGAACATGCTCTACACTATGCTGAAGGAGGAAAAGGCATATTGATTGCCTATTATGTAGATGACATAAGGATACGTTCACAGATTTTTCATTGCTATTGTGAGCCGCTTATTTTGAGGCTAAGAAAAGAGAAAATTGTAGTATCACAATGGACCTATGTGGCTTCAGTGTGTCCATCCACTTTTTTTTGGCATGCCTTATATGTAAAGATATTTTATTTTTCTAGGTTACGCCGCCATTTTGTTATTTTTGTTTTGTTTTCAAAATATCCTAGTTCAGGCCATAGTCAGTTACACATTTTATAAGAATTTATGTTGTTTTCAGGCATTCCTAGTCGCTCAGGTCATAGTTTCCAGATATTGAGATTGACGCTCTTCAAGCTGCCATACTGCAGCTGGCTTTCACTATGATTGATAATAAATTTTTATAAACAATCAAATGCCTTCAGTAACATACGAAGGAATTTGTTTAAATAAATTTAATTTCATTTAGGAAGTATACTAACCCCTTAAGATATAAAAAAAAACTTCCTCACAAATCCTTATGGACTCCAGTTTTAATAAAACGCTTCAATCAAACCAGGTACAGAGTTTAAATGGAGTTTATTTTTATAAATTACTCTGCACTGTATATAGAGCCAATGCTGACCTCAGTATGTTGGCCAAAAAGTTGATGACTGTGTAATGCCTGCCATTGTATAGAAAATAAAAATAAAAACAACAACAAATTGTGCTGATACAGAACTTCAAAATGAACAAGTGTTTGTGCTGGACAGTAAAAAAAAACAGCAGCAGCAGCAGCCTTTAAACATAAACTGTAATGAATCAATCATTGACTGATTTAAGCCATGCCATCAAACGATTTAACGCTTGTTGGTTACTAAAGTTTTGATACGTTTTTTTTTTGTTATTGTTTTTGTTTTTGTTTTTATTTTTCACGGGACATTTTTTGGAATTTTTTTTTTTTTTTTTGGATTTAATTTCACGATTTAAAATAAAACGTATGATGATGAGATGACTCTTGACGAGACTACTTTAACCATAAGCTGTCAGAGGGGCTTTTAAAGTAGAACTAAAATGCCAAAGAAAAAATCAAAAAAATTGTTTGCAAGCACCTGTTGGAGAGTTAGGCAGAGGACTTAAATGAATTTGAATTTTTCATTGCATTTGCGACCATTAAAGGTCACATTAATTAAGAAACCGACTTCCATAGAAGACCTAGCTCATGCAACAAGAGCATAACTAAACAAATCTATGCCACACAATACATTGAAAACAATTAACAGAGAGAGATAACCACACCCATCATAGATGTAAGGCAACAGAATAAACATGTCCAGACTTGTCTTTCATGGTGACAAAACTAATTTGCAATCAAAGCCGAACAAAAAACCAAAAGTTTTAAATCACCTACAGCGTGGCATAATCATAAAACCAGGGTCATTCCCATGCATGCATGACCATACCATGCCCATGTCCATAGCAATGATAAGCTATTAAATCGATAATGAACCATGGCTGGTAAAATGGACTCAAACCCATAAAATGACATTCTGTTTCAATGGCTGGTTAACAGATAGACAGTGATGGTTAAAAACCAATATTGCCAAATAACAATAACAAAAAACAGAAAAAACAGAAAAAACTAGAGAAAAAAGGAGAGAAAAAAATTATAACACAGCAGTAGATAATTAGTTAAACAATGACAAGCCATTAATTACTATAACGACCTCAATTAATGATGGTTATAATCGAAACCAAAGCCGTAACCATAGGCATAGATAGACAGAGCAATATGGTGGTGGTAGGCTTAGGCTGTCATTAACAGATTTAGAGTGAAAGTCAGTCTATTTTTGTAACACGATTTTAATGAAATTGTTTCGTTTCATCATAAACCACACAACATGACACATTACAAGAGCATTACAGTGTCACTAAAAAAAAGTGTAGAAATTTCAAGTAAATGATCGGTCAATTGACCTTGACTGTAAATGTTCTTCAAACACTTAGCAGCTGTTAGACTAACTGCTCTTTTAGAATATACCAAGTGGAGAGTAAAATCAATAGAATTTAACATCTTGTGGTTCACCTCTTTAACCAAAAATAACCTTGAAGTCTTTAAGGGTCTGTTTCTGTAAAGCGAATGCTTTCAGACGAATGCACAATTTTGTTTGAAACCATTCGCCTTACGGAAACCGGGTATAAAAAAAAAGAAAAATTCATTTCAGGCATCATATGCATTAATTTTACAGGCCTGCAGTGAGCGTCAAAAGAAATTTTTTTTGTTTTAATTTTAAAAACTGGCAATCAAACAATTTTAAAATAAAAATAACGGTAATTTTTTAATGTATATTTTTTAAGGTACAGTTTCTTTTGACGCTCACTGTATCACTCACTGTAATGTCTTTACAGGCATTGCTGGCTACAAGTTTAAAATTAAAATCTTTAACTGAATCGACTTGAACCAAGTAATTCTCACGACTTTTTGTTTTTTAACCAAAAGTCCTTGACAAAAGTAAACAGAAGTGAAAAGACTTCCTTTAAGTCATGAAATGCAAGGAGGAATTTGATTAAAAAATTCTGGCAAACATTTTACATGCCAGTTAAAATGGTAAGGAGTTCTTTCCTGTGAGGTCCTTAGTATACAAGGCGGATCAATAACGCTTTGGCGATGGCGTACCCTTACCACACACATACATAATGGGTGATTACAAACTTTAAGTCAGGATTACTACGTAGTTTCTCACACCACTTATGTTGTGCGTATTAATTTTATACAAGAGTGACTGGGAACTACAGTCTAAAGAAGATTCCGAATGACAGATTTTTTGAGAAACTTTTCATAGCACTTTTATTTACTTCTCACAGTTTTTGCCAGAAATCTACTGAGAGGAAGTCGCCGAAGAAGAATTTTCTCATATTTCGTTTTGATGGAGATGTCTGACCTGGAGTTTGAACCGAGGCCTCAAGTCTTATAAGCCAACACACTACCCATCTATACCACACTTTGCACTTTTCACGACAGCGCGATTGACCATATCGTGACATCGTTTGCGAAAACACATGTGACTCATACTTCCCGCTACAAATCGTTAAGCGATGGTCATATCTAGATGGCATTAGCCGCTGTTAGTATATATGCGGCATAAGCCACAGTGAACCTATAATAAACTTCTTCACGACTTGTGCCGCTGTAATGCATCGAATGAGACGGACGACGTTTTCGATATGGTACTGTTCATGGAGGACTTAAGCATCTCACTCGAGCCACTTGCTCTAATTTTGAATGGCCACTCAGACATGAAAAAGCTTTTTCGCAAAATACAGTTACAGAAAAAAGTTTACATACACCATTGTATTTTTTTTCGCTTTTCTCTAATAATTTCTAGGATATATTTTTTATATTGAAGTTTGTCTTCAAACATTCTCAATTGTGATTGCCTTAAAAAGCGCTATAACAGTTTTTTTAATGTAAACAACAACGCCGGGAAAAGGTCTTCATACATCTGTGTATGTATACTTTTTTCCTTGACTGTAGATACCTTATGCCGCTCGCAATAATCGGGTAAACTAAAGTGCTTGAAACCTTTACAGAGGTCTCCGACTTTGTTCAAATGGAATTTAGATGAGTTTTCACGCCATTTTGTAAACATGGACGAAATATGTCTCTACTACACAACACCCTTAAGTGCAAATAGCAGATAAAACAGAGGATTTATCGTAGCAAATCTTTAACAAACAAGGCCAAGATGGATTTGCTAATCAAAAAAGGCTTTGAAAGCAGTTTTTGACATGCGCGCTATATGATGCACATTATTTATCGATGTTCATGCCTGCTCTATAGAAAGGATTATTATCTCTTATAGCAACATAGCGTGCCTATTTGCCCAGAATCTGGTGCCCAATGTATGCCCTCTCTTACAGGTGGAACGGGAAAGTTACGCAAATGATGGATATGCAAAATTAGTTTCCATTGACGAAGAAGATCTTAGTCTAGACCACAAATATAGAATTTCCAGCAAGCCCCTGTAGTTTACAAAGACAATAGAGCTTAAAAAAGTTTTCAACGTCTTAGTACGCAACAGGCTTCGAATAAAATTATGAAACATTAAACCGGAAATTCGCTGCCAATTTAAAAAGAAGTTTTCATTTTGAAACTCAAAAACAGCAGTTCAAAATCACTTTCCCAAGCTTTTAGTTTTCTTAGATCCTTAACGTTTGATATTGCCGCCAATACACAGGATAATAACGCCATTTTGAATATTTTATATCGCGTATGATAAATATAAAAACAAAACGTGTGCATCAACATACGGTTGCTGTCATTTTGTATGGATTTTAAAAGTCATCCCTTTTGTTTGCATACACACAAGCACTAAAACGCACATTCTCGCTCTCCTGCACATCCTCTCTCTCTCTCTCTCTCTCTCTGTCTTTATACAAGAGCCAAGTTACAGAGATTACAATCGCTGAATTTCTTTATTTCTTTCACTCTTTTTTTTATGGATTTATTTTGTTGTTGCAATCAAACAATCAATGCAAATAGGCTGGGAAATATTTTTTAAAGTACCATCTCACATGATGATTATTGGATTCCTTTTTAATTTCACTTACAAGGGTTGTCGGTTAATAAATAACAAAAAATATTTTTCCAAAATGATTGAAATGAAGATTCTTGTAACACTTCAAAAGGATTACACACACGTTCTTTATTTTTAAGTTTGAAATATTTTAATACAGAAACTTTAAAACAAAGGGTCTTTCATTAAACGTTTCCTGTTTCTAAATTTTGACAACATAAAGTATGTGTGAGATATCATTGACATGCTTTAGTCGTATAAAATACTGACTGTTTGAATACAAAATAGTTCAGATGTCCAACACGGCTTTTCTAGGTGGAGTCCATGAGTTCTGGTGTTTAAATCAGCATTATTTGCATGCATCTGGGATTTAAGAAATTGTCTCAAGAATTAATCTAACAGAGTCAAATCCCACGGACTTAGGTGGCTAATTGACATCGCTTTCACGTAAGACGACCATGCCCTCAAATCGCTAGTGCAGAATTTTCAATGTGGCATAGCTGTATAACACGAAGAACCATCCTGTTAAAATCACATGTCGTTGGTATTTAGATCATCCAATTCAGGTAGTGTGTCTAATAAGCCAGACTTGACGACTCGGTTTAAACCCCAGGTCAGAGAACCCCAGCAAAACGAAATATGAAGAAAAATATTTCTTGGGCGACTTCCTCTCAGCAGATTTCTATCAAAAACTCTGCGAGTAAAAATCGATTTTTGAAAAAGCTTTTCAAAAATCTGTCATTCAGTATCGACTTTAAACTGTAGGTCCCGCCCTCATGTATAAAATTAATACACGCTAGTGTCTCTCAAATTCGATAATTTGTTTGCTCACGTACTTATTCATCCTGAAATGCCTCACCGCTGAAAATGCTAACATAACTGAAGTTGAGAAGTTTAAAGAGAGGCTGTTATTAAATATTAAGTTCAAAGAAGCATTACATTACAGTGAGAAGTTTACAAAAGGATTTCTTTAAAAAAATTGAGTACTTTTAAAAAACGATGGCTGTCTTTTCACGTATTCCTAGAGAAATACTTCACACTACGTACTCAAAAGTCGAAAAAAACCTTAAAAGTAATTAGTAAGCCAAGCCATAGTCTAGTATGTAGTTAGTAGGTAGTGTGTTAGCTTATTAAACGAAAGACCAGGGTTCGAATCCCCGGTTAGACATCAAAAACGAAATTTAAAAAAATATTTCTTCGGCGACTTCCTCTCTCAGCAGATTTCTGGCAAAAACTCTGAGAGAAAATAAAAATTCCCATGAAAAGTTTCTCAAAAAATCTATCGTTCGGAGTCGACTTTAAACTGTAAGTCCCGCCACTCATGTATAAAATTAACGTACACAACATAAGTGGTGTGAAGAGCTAGGGCGTAATATTGATTGAAGGGTTGTAATGGCCAATAATGTAAGGCAAAAGCCATTTGTACTTGTGGTAATATTTCTAACGTAGGTTTCCCATTCGCGACAATAATTTGACTAAAGTTTCTGTAGGTAAATAAAATTACCATAAAATTGCCTTTCAAATCTATTGTTTGGGGTAGACTGTACACCTTAACTCCTGCCACTTATGCATAAAATCCAAACACTATATGGGTGTTGTAAGATACTAGTTGTAATCCTGACGAAAAGGCCTCTTAATAATGGCCGATTTATTCAAATCTATTAAAAACTTGATACCTTTTAGGCATTAAAACTTAAATAAGATTTAATTTTGAAATAATTTTAAAATTTTTTTTATTATCAAAAAGTGTTTGACAAAATTTTTTCTTAGGCGCTCCTTCTGCTTTGTTCAGAAGACTTTTGTGCTTGAAATTATTTCCAAAAAATTTCAATTTGGAATTGAAATGAAGTTATCACAGAGAGAAATTTGTTTTTATCTTTTGTGGGTATTTTAGCCATCAGCCATCGACCTGCTATGCTACTGATGCTATTTTTATTAATGCCGAGTTTTATTAGTCGTTGTAGTCTATTAGGTAGTGTGTTGGCTTGTTAGATGCAAGCTAGTTATTCAAACTTTAGCTTAGACAACTCAAACAAAGCGAAGTATTAAAAAAAGATATCTTGGGCAACTGCTTCTCAGAAGATTTCTGGCAGAAACTCTGACAGTAGGAAATAAAATTGCTATGAAAATCGACTTTAAACTGTAGATGCCGCACCACTCATGTATGAAAAATTAACACACACTGCATAAGTGTTGTAGGACCAATTATGTCTGTATGCAGGTATGTATTGTATTCAAAATTTGTCTTTGATTATCATTTTATACCAAGAAATTTTAATTTATTTTAGAAAAAAAATTTTTTTTTTAATTTTATTTTTTTAATTTTTTTTTTTAAATTTAAAAATTTTTTTTTCTAAAATACCATCGTATTGATGCATTTTTATTTACAATTTTTTAAAAATTTTATTTTTTGTGAAAAAAAAATTTTTTTAAATATTTTTGTCATCACAGTTTGCTTCCGTTGTTTCTTTCAAATAAAAAGTCGTATTTTTTTTTTTTTTTTTTTTTGTAAAAATATATTTTTTATTTAAAATTTTTTCTTAAATTTCTTAATTATTTTTTATTTTATTTTTTCAACTATTTTCCTTTCAACTTGTTTTTTTCCATCAAAATATTTTCAAACTTAACTCCTAACAAATAGAATCTACGACTGTGATTAAAAAAAAATGAAAAATTAATTAAAAATTGTTTAAAAAATAATTAAAAATAATTAAAAAAAATTAAAACAATAAAAACAAAATGTCTATGTATATAAAATTGTTTGAAAGACTATATACAATATAGACCATGCAACTTGAGTGAATAAAACTTCCCTTTTTGAGCAAAATGTTGCAACAATTTGAACTAAAAATTGTTGATTGCGTGATAAAAAAAAATTTAAAAAAAAAAATTAAAAATTTTAAAATTCCTAACGAAGATTACTTAAATACTAATCGCTGTCGTTATGACATGAGATTTTGGTGACCGATTTTTTTTTCTGGGGGGCTTTGGACCATTGCTGCAAACTCAGCGCACGATTTTATGTGTCAAGCATAAAAATTCGCCGGAATCCTTAGATCTTCAATAGCAATAATCCAGTGCGTTATCTAGTAAAGGGGGGTGGGGGGTTGGTATGAGGATTTCTTAGTATTCCTTTTCTTTAAAACTTATCATTCTATATCACAAGCACTTTTTTTCAAGATTTTTTTCTATTTTTTTCTATTTTTTTTTTCTATTTTTTTTATTTTGTTGTGGCGTGGTTCGTTTCTACACTGCAACACCTGCTGGAACCAATATCACAATTTCTATTTTCTTGTTATCTTTTTTTTTCTTTTTTTTTCTTTTTTCTTTGCAGTTTTGTTATGCCGTCGGCATTTTAACAATTTTCATCTGCACCATGTTATGAGTCCATTAGACTGGCGTATGGTATCAACAACCATTTGTTTGGCCATTTAAATTCGCTTGTACAAGACGTTTCCAAGCCAATTCCCTGGCCAAGCGTAAAAGCACAAAAGCAATGACGACTTTATGCGTCCAATTAACATCTCAGTATGGACGCCAAACGGTTTTCTGTGTTGTATTGGTTGTACTCTTGAGTTTGGTTGCAGCGGTTAAGGCGGTTTCAGGCGGCGATTGGCGTATTTGTGACGTTGGCTCATGATAGTAAGGCTTAAGGGAAGAGGGTGCCTTTAATTCACATCTAGTTCTGCTTGTTAAGTTTGGTTGCTGCAAAGGTGAGGAGCGTGTAGAATCTATGGATTTATCCAAATCATCTATGGAACCATTAAGGCTACTTACTTGTGGTCTCAAAATCGGTACAAATGCCGATTTAACCACATCGATTTGTTCTTCGTCAGAATCATTATCAGAAGCGGATTGTTCATGTAATGAATTGGTATCCCCCGATGTATTGAACTTGTTTTGCCCACTGTTACAAACAGGCGAAGATGATGAGGGTCTTGAAGAAGCCGGACTAATATGTGCCGGGCTTATGTCGACTTGTGTAGGATGCGCATGCAAAGAGGTGCTGTTCAAAGGCGGAGGACGTGCCCTTAAAGCGGCCAGATTATAAGGATGAAAGGCATGTGGATGGCTGGCTTTTTGATGGGGAAGCAATAGATCTGGTTGACCCTGCGCAGCAGCAGCAGCAGCAGCTGCAGCAGCTACCGGATTAAAAGGAAATTGTGGCATGCCGTAGGTTGAACCAGGCGGCGAAGGTATTATACTGGCAGCAGCTATATTAGGTGCACCAGATGGTGGTGGTGTTATCTGGCTAGGATGAGGATGGTAATCAACTGGTGAGCCGGCTGGCGCACTAGGTGGTATAACAGTTTGACCAGCCGGCAAAGGTGAAGTCTTCGCCAGAGCAGGATGATGCACAACAGCGGCGGCAGCTTGATGACGAAAATAGTCAGCATAGCCGTAGGTCATGTAGGCGGCATCTAGCCAAGCGGGATTTAACATGAAAGGATTAAAGGCTCCCGGATGGGGATAGCCATAGCCTAGAAAACGGACAAAACGAAAACAAAAACAACAACAAATCATAAGTAATTTTCCTATCTTTTCATAAAGTTTTCTTTGGTTTTTTTAACTTAAAAGTGTTCTTTAAATGAATGAAACTAAAAAGGGGAGGAGGGGGGTTTGTTTATTTGCCAAAAAAGAACTAAAAATTCAAAACAAACTAAAAACTTACTTTGCTTACTTCTTGGCTCCCGGGGACCATCCACGGTCACTTTAATCGCTTTGCTGTATGAGGCAGTCTGTACTGGATACGTTGCTATGGTTATGGTTAAGGTAAATGATTTACCTCTACCGGAACGTCCTACAAAACGTAAATCATTGAATTTGGCCACTTGATTCTTCATTATGGCGGTGCTATTGCGCAATTCGCCACAGTAGTTCTCATCATTGCCACACTTGATGGTAACCAAAGTGCCATCGGGCACATCATCCAAGGCAATCACTTTAAATGCACCCGGCAATGATTTATTCGAACGCCAATGATTAGGCAATGCACTGCATAGTATGGATGGTGAGCCAGTTTGTACCAATTCACCATGATATTCTTGTAACATTTCATGCAAACTGGCAAACATGTCGGTCATGGAAGAAGGCATTTTGGCTGCATTTGATGAAGTGGTGGTATCCGGTGTCGAGGAACCTGTAGAACTGGCCGAATTCATGGAACTGGTTTTAGAGTGGTTGTTGTTATTGTTGTTGCTGTTATTAGCAGAGACATTCGTATTATTGGAAGGCATGATTTGGGCGGGAGCAGCAACCATGGTAGGACCATTAGGTAAATGCATTATTAAATTCGTTGTTAAGCTAGGTCGTAATCCTGACTAAAAAAAGGGTTGTAATGACCAATTATGTATATATATGTGTGTGTGTGTGTGAAGCAAATTAGTGGCAATAATCCAATTGTAAGTAATCCTTGTGAGTATCAGGTGTTTAGTAGATTAGAGCACGATCTTAACACTTTAAACTTAACACTTATGAGTCTGTGACGCACTGTTTTTCTAAATTTTGTTGTGACACTTTGTTTGTTGTTTTCTTAACTTTTTTTTTGGTTCGTTTTCTTAAGCGAGAACACTTTTTAGTTTTTTTTTTTCTCTTTATTTGATCTCCATTTTATTGGTTTTTTATTTTCGGTTTTTATAAGTCGTTTAAATATTTAAGTACTTGGACGTTACATTAATTACAATTCTTCACTTATAAAACGAATTTTCTTTGAAGAAGAAAATAAATTTTCTTTCACGTCGTCTGTCTTGTGTCAAAACGTTCTTAACACGTCCAAGTCGTTAAGTGAACTGACTCTCTGCGACGATCATCAACAGTATTTGAAGTAAAATTGTGAATCGCTTTATGGGTCGTACGTACGTAAGTACGTTTGTTGGTTGGTTAAAGAGCATAAAAAAATAACACGAAAAAAAAAACAAGAAAAAAAAATTATTGTACGACCCCTTACACACTTACACAGTCTTAAACAAAAATTAAGGGTGCACACGCACACAAACATATACACAGTCGAACTCAGCAACAATACAATAATACCAGGCCAAACCAAAAAGGCAAGCAGGTATCAAGCAACCACCATTGCCGCAACAACAACCACACGAAAAAAAATTTCCCATTTTTCCATTGTGGTATATATACGACATCAACAACTACAGCAACAACACCAACAGCCTTAACTCACAATTGCTCTCACCAAAACACATACACACACAAACACTCTCACGCCACCACCAGTACCAAAAACCCATGAAGAAAAAATTTAAAAAAAAAAGGAAACAAATTTATTTTTTTTTTTCCTTTTTTTTCTCACTCACAACATACTTGCAACACAAAAACAAACTTGCCACAATCAACAGCAACATCATCATATTATTCCATGGTTTCAGTATAAAAAAAAAAAACAATAAAAAATCGAAAAAAAATTATGAAAATTCTCTTAAACATGCTAGGAGAGCGAAAGCAAAAATGCGAGCAAATACAAGGTTTTTTTAAGAGAGAAATTTTACTACAAACAACTCAACATGGGGTTGGTACGCCATCAACAAAACCCAACCATTTGTTGTTCAGTTGTTGTGGATAATTTTGAAAACGTTTTTCTTCTTCTTCTTTTTTTTTTTTGTTTTCATTTCTTATTTCCAAATTTTTCTTTCTCTCTTTTTATTTTCATTGTTCATTTCAAATTTCCTTTTCTTTTTTTTTTTAAAGAAGACAAGAAAAATTGAAAATTATATGAGATTCGTTAGCAAGAGCAAGCAGGTCACTTCAAATGCTCTACGCTCAGCAGTAGGCCTCAAGAAAACACAGTGGCACCTTGTTGAGGATCTGTTACTATGATTTGTAGACTGTAGAACTATCGCCTTTAGAGATTGAACGTCGCATGTCACAAATTATGGGATACTAATCGTCTGCTGCATCTCTAAATGCATAAACGTTTTGCCGATTTTAGTGATCATACGTGTGACATGTTGTGTGACAATTTGAAATATTATTTGGCAAGTCCTTGATGGTTATGGTCTGATGAAATCAAAACTAATTTCCTTGTATTCACCTCGTTTTCCAAAAGAAATCGTTAGACCAAGCAATACCATCAAGCATGACAGCAGAGACGATTTCAAAGATGTCATGCGATATCCACTATAAATCCTTAAGCAGCATCTTCTAAAAATTGATGATAAAAATATGATCTGACGACAACAAAATTAATTTCTTTGTAAGCACACCGTTTTCCAAAAGAAATCATAAGACCAAGCAATACCATCAAGCATGATATCCACTACATATCCTTAGGCAGCCTCTTCTAGCGATTGATAACAAGCCTGTCTTCACTGTGCATTCACGATTCCTAAATAAATCAGCTAAGGATGAACCCGAAATCATATTGGCTTTAAGTTTTTATAATTCTTTGCAAGTGATTTTGAATATGATTAACTGTTTGATGTAAGCTTACCCTTCAATCACGACCAAACTGCAGTATTGAATAAAAGTGCTGCCTTAGCCTAAGCGAATAACTTGAAGTTATAAATGAAAGCATCTAATGAGTGCCTGAACTAAAGGAACTCTGTTCTCGAAAGCTATCATGATTAGCTGA
>QOCX01001115.1:29786-47716 GCA_005959815.1 Sarcophaga bullata | reverse complement strand
TTTTCAGTATCTTCTAGCATAATAATTGCCTAAATATGTTTGTGTCTACGATAAAGATAACCTAGACTTTTACTCTCTCTTTCTTTAACAAATATTCGAAAACCTCTAGAGAAATTCCATTCGGCCATAAAGAAATGAATTTTAACTGAAAACCTTTGCCATGATCTAAAACCGAACATGTTCGAGAGCTGCCATTAGTATACAAATTGTAATCTTTAAAATGGTTTCTGTTCGTGATGAAGAGGGCCTAGTTTTTTTTATTGCCCTTTCCTTAACGAAAGTCTGTATAAATTTGTACAAATAATTATTAACAAGCTTTCTGTCTAGCCAAGAGACCTAGGGTTGCCATTTAATTACAATTGATGTGATGTCAAGAACTACAATTAAAATTTCTTCGGGCAAACCGATTAATCGAAGTTCTCTGGAGAATTAAAGTGAAAGGAAGCTTTAAAAATCGTTTCGTTATTTTGCCGGCTTAAATTAAACAGAATTTGACCCGCATTAATTAGCGGTTGATTTCGCTTGAGGAAACTTCAGGAAGGTTTTAGGCTTATTTTACACACACCCTGGAACCTAAGAACAATGCTACAAGAAAATGTCTAACGGGGTCAAATCCACGGTATGGGTACCCCACTTAATTGAATATGATCTTAAAGTAGTGTATTGGCTTATTAGATGTGAAGTTACGGTTCAAAACCAAATATGAAGGCGACTTCCTTTCAGCATATTTCTGAAAAAAATCAGAGTAAATAGGAATACAAAAATAAAATTTGCCATGAATAAGTTGCTCGATAAATCTGTCATTCGATTTCGACTTATACTTGCTAGGTGCCGCCATTCATGTATTAGAAATTAGATACCCGCAAGAACATGGGTGGTGTGAGAAGCAAGCTGTTGTAATCCGTTGACTAAGAGTTTGTAATGAGTAATTGGGAATGTACATGAGTGATTTCGTCTGCTGCAGCGCATTCTAGCATTAATAGGGTTGCCCTCTCTTACTTTTTGGAAGCAATATCTTTTGCTCTCAAGGCCTACATGAAAGAAATTATCTTATAATTGAGAGGCAATGTGAGACTAGTTTTACAATTATTACTATTCTGAAGTGTTCCTAAGCCTGTTCAACGCATTTCGTAATTGGCTAACATTTTCTCCTCTTGCTTTAGTATTATAAAAAAAATTTACCAAAATATTCCGTTTTGTTTGTTATTGTTATCGTCTTTACCACTCTTAATTAATTTAATTTTAATAATTAATTTTATTAGCTTCAACCATAAGCAATAAAATCTCAATATTATTTAATTAACAAAAATATTTCTACGTTTTTATTCTTATTATGTGGATAGTACTACCCATCCATGCCTCTATACTTCTTTCCCAATGCCACCACGGCTTTTAAATATTTTTAAATTAAAAAATTGAATCAAATATGCAGATATGCGAACAGTAGAACCTATAATGCACAGGCATATATACATAACATATGCATATGCATGCATATGCAATATAAAAATATTATAATTGTTTCCATTTTCACAATAAAACAAAAAACAATAAAAACAATAAAATATGTTAAGAGACAGATGCATGCATTGCATGAATATGGGCATGAAAAAATATTTTTGTATTCGATAGGGCTTCCAGAGCTCCAAAAATGGGCTTTACTCGTACTGAAGCCACAAAAAAAAATGCTTTAATCATGAGGCAATGTAACCTCATCCTGTTTATAGCAATGAAAAGCTTTAATTAGGGGAAGTTGAAGATCGTATATACTAGTGCACCCATTTGCAATAGGCCCCTAGATTACGGATGATGTTGTTTCGCAACTGCCTTTCGAGATTTACTTTTTCCGGATTAAATTTAGGAAATGCCAAGTAAACTACTTCGGTATCCTTCCTCTATTGTATTATTGGCAGCACGACTACTAGACCTAGAGGATGTATTGCTGAAGAACAACTTCTCCGCTCACAAATTAGAATGGGTAGCAGGGATTTTCTTCAACAAATTATTTTTTTCAACTCAAGAAGTATTTTTTCGATAATACATAGATCATGTTATTTGGCTTGATTTTATAGTTTCAGAGTCTATAAGGCGAAACATTTACTTTGTGAGGTCATAAGGTCAGGGTCTTTACACCAAATTTTTATCGCCTACACTTCCTCAAAAAATAAGAAATTCTGACCTACTTAAGCAACAAAAGAATTTCACAACAACCCAGGCTCCGAGGATCGCGCCATAAAATACAAAAAGTTCATCATGATTCTCGAATTACTTTCATGTTTTTCGCAAATTACGATCTAGCTTACACAACCCATGGTTGTAGTTATGTGTCTTGTGTGATTAATTTTATCCATGGAGTGGCGGTTTCGAAATTCAAACAATAATGCATGAAGGAACGCCTTGGTGACATTAAATATCCTAGAAAGAAAACAACATCGCCAAAACATCTTAGGAAGACGATTCAATATCCACTTCTTGAGCAATACAAATGAACCCACATACAACAAGCCCAAAATATATTTGCAAGCGATGCGTTTTCCGCTAGACGGCAAATTTGCCGCAGAACGCAGTATCATCCTTTAGACTGGCTAAAGAAGTGGAACTAGTGAATGGATATTGAATTCAAAGGAATTTTTAACGAAGATTATTTTGAGAGACTGACCTACATTTGAAAAGAGAGTGAAAGATAACAAAAAGAAAAAAGTTGGCGGGGACTTATAGTTGAACTATTTCATAGGGAATATTATTCAAATTTTTTGCCAGAAATCTGCTGAAAGAAAGTCGTCGAAGAAATATTTTTTCATATTTCGTTGTGTTAGAGATGTCTGACCTAGGGTTTGATCCGTGGCCTCACATCTAATAAGCCAACACACTACTTACTAGATTGCGGCGACATCTAATCTAACCATCTATCCTAGCTTGAAAACCATGTGAGCCAGATCTCCGGATTTCGATCAGTACTCTTTTGCCTTTTGCACTTGAATTTATGGAGAGTCGAGGGGGGGAATCACCCGCTACTTGGTCATCCCCGCCATTTGTAATTTTTATCACAACTCCTCTTCCAGAAGTCTGCAGGCTTTTGTCAGCGATTACACGCATTCTCAGATGAAAGAATTCTCTCAATTTTTCCCAATTCAAGTTGTCCATATTTGTATCCAATCATTATCCACACCCATTACTTTGAGAAACAGGCGCACGTCATTGAGGCAGTTCAAACACCCGGTACTCCGATAAGCCAATTCTTGTCTTAATGTCGGCACTCAGAATACTTAGAAGCTCAGAGTATCCGTCTGCTCCGACCGGGGCTTTTTTATCCTTTATCAACAACGACAACCTCCTTTGTGTTAAATGGCCAAGCGACTTCGTTCTCTCATCTACAGTTCAAATAATCGAGATGACGTACAGTAATCAAAAAGGTGTCTGCTGCAGCAGCATTACAGTACCCATCCAAACTCTCTGGGCTCTCGTTGGTCATCTATACCCCTGTTTAGTCAGGATTTCACATACCTAGCTTCTTACACCAAGCATTTTGTGCGTGTGTATTAATTTTATCCACACATAGTTTAATTTCTAATCCGAACGATGGATTTGAGAAGTTTTTTAAGGCTATTCTCAGAGCCGAGGTTTGAACCCACGAGCTTTGTCATAGTAAGCCAATACATTATCTCCTACACTATGGCGACTTCAAAATACAAGCGAGAATGTGTAATAATTGGCGAAAATATAGGATTTATTATTACTACACCTTATGTAGCACAGTTTAATGAACAAAATACACACCACAAAACTATTTTCATGTTGCATTTAAAGGATTTAAGCTCCCACATTAACACAACAAAATACAAAAATCGTTTTACCAACTACTTTCCAAGCAATCTGTTCTAGGTATTTGGAATTTAAAAACCAAAAATTTAAATTTTGTTAAACATGGTAACACTGTTTAATTTCATTAAATACTTTACTGCGACTATATAAATATGTGTCCGACTGACTCTGGTGTTTGCAACAGTATGTGAGCATCATATAAGTTTGCTTTGTGTGTGTGGCGTATTTATGCATACATTGGCGCGCCATTTAATTGCATATGTAAATTGATTTGCATAAGTTATTTTCTTTTAACAACAACAACAACAACAAAAGCAACCCTTTATTTAACTCAGCAATTTTACATACAGAAACGCACATACACAGACACACATATGTATGTACATGCGAACGGAGGCAGACATAAAAGCAGAGCCTTACATATAGACACACCCTGTTAAGTCAACGTTTAATAAACGTCAAAAAAAAAAAAACAAAATTAAGGCAACTGAAAGGAAGAAAACAAGAATTTAAATTAAGGGCATCCCAATGAGAAATAAAAATATTTGTCGGTCATGTTAAGTCACATATGTTTTTCCATATGACTTGGTAAAATGACTTTTTTATGTACAAGAAAATCAAACAAATTTTCAAATGCGTTTTTCGATCGAAATCGTACACTGTATCACTTGAAACTGCTATACAATCCTATATTGTCACGTGACTTTTTATGCGGATTTGTTCTAAGACGTCTATTTAAGTTTATTTATTTTAAATAATTCAAGTTAGTATAGATTGAATTAATATATCCAAAGTATTAACAGGATCTCTCAAAGGTATCGTCATCTCGATGCGTCCTGTTACTACTTTAAAAATGACTGATGACCGTTAAAGTCATGCTTATCAGAACTACGTACTAGCTTCGCATAGCACTTATGTTGTGTGTGTTAATTTTTTTACATGCGTAAGGGGATCTATAGTTTAAAATCGATTCCGAACGACAGCTTTTTTTTCTTTTTCATGGCAATTTTATTTTACTCCGAGTTTTTGCCAGAAATCTGCTGAAAGGAAGTCGCCGAAGGCATATTTTTTATATTTCGTTTAGTTAAAGACATCTGACCTGAATGTGACTAGACTACGGCGACCTTATATTGTAAAAACTTTCCAAATTAAAACCACACGTAAAAATATCTTTGCATTGTTACTTCAGAAGATTTGTCATATGACTTGTCATATGACTTGTAGCATATGTTTTTGTCACTCACATATATTATTGTATTGTACTACCTTAGACAGAAAAAATGTATCTTATAATGTAAAAAAAATTTTGTCATATGACATTCTACATATGTATTCTGCAAAATAAATTTAAAAAATATTTCGTGTTATTTGTGCTTAGAAAATTTATTTAATATATCGTTTAAGTATTTAACAAGACAATGTTAAATACATATGGAATATCTGCATACAATATTCCGGCGTAAATATTGTAAGAGTATGTTTTGGGTTTTGGCTCTCTGAAATATTGCCTTTGCTGGTGGCATTTGCCATCAGCTTTAATGTATGTATTCAACAGGGAACGCTTTATTTATAAAATTTTTTATAATACTATCTTTGCATGCAAACTAACTAACTTCTATTAAGAGAATCAATCTTTAGTGATATAACTTTACTTAGTGTATTCTGCACGAGAACATGAAAATGCCACACGGAACTGTTAAAAAGTCACATGGAAATCAATTGAAGTTTTTTCTTGGTCATCCTTTTTTCGTCCTTGTCATAATGTTCGTCTATCAGAGTCTGACATTTAAAACAGTTAAAAAGCCATAACATTCGTTGATATGGCCTTCCTGTACGTTTTTCTTTTTGCCTTTTTTCTTCAATCCTAAATGGAAGAAGACTTTTTTTTTGAAATACGCTTACTTGCCCATCTCCGCTTCCTTGCGCTTTTCGGCCAAGTAAACATGCAAAGGGAGACAGATCTGCCACAAAAGTCAAATTAAAAGTAAACGAAAGGATAGGAAATAAAAGAACAGAAGAAGAAGTTTGAGTGGAGAGAGAGAGAGAGCATAGGCATCATTATGGCAGCTTTATGGCATTAAATTTTAGCAATGACTTGTTGGCGTTTTTAAGTTTTTGTTGTTGTCGGTGTTGTTGGTGTTGTTGTTGTTATGCCACTAATAATAAAAATGATTTTTGGAAAGGCAACACAAGAATGAGATTATGACGAGATGTTGGCATTGAGGCTTACGATGGATGTCTACTGCTGCTGCTGCTGCTGCTGCTGCAATTGAAGAGGAAAGATTTTTACCAGCATCAAGCATGCCACAAACAAACAAAAAGGAAATCCAATTCTTGCTTGTTGTGGCAACAATCATAAGATTTTTTTTGCAATCAGCCCGGTTTTTTTTTAATGCGTCTATATGCCACAAGTAACCACCATGACCAAAATCATCGTCATCGTCATCGTCATCATCAGCAGATTTTTTGTTTTTGCAAAATGATTTTAAAAACATTTCCGTTTTTAATATTATTTTCTGTTCTGGATTTCATTTTCATTTTTATTTTTTAATAATTTTCGTTTATATTATTGAGGATTTTTATCGTCTTTTTTCTCTCTCTTTTTTCTCCTTTTTTTCTCGTATTTAATTCCATTTAGTGTGCTTGAGAGCGTAATGTTGTTACAACTCAATTGCTTTTTTTTTGTTTTTTTGTTTTTTTTCTTCAGAACGAGTGTGTAATTAAATGCAGTTTTCTTGAACAGTTTCGAAAACAATTTTGAAAATAAAAAAATTAAAAATTTTCTGCTTAATCATCTCTCAATGCTCTCTCAGTCAGTGGTTGAAATAATTTAAAGGATTCGACTGAACTAAGTACGCAGAATTTTTGTTTTACATGCCAAGTAAAAAAATCAAATCCTGCCAGCTTTCGGATTGATAGATTAGCTGCAGCAACGTTGGATTGTCATTGCCTACAACCAACTTCGTCTAGGAAAATATCTTGAATTGCTATTTCGTATGTAACATGTATCGCGTTCGAACCTTTCTTTCCGATGCTCTTTGTTAAAGTTATCCCCCGTGGAAGTTCCAATATCTGCAAGGCTTGCTTGATGAATAATTAAAGCCAGATTGTAGAAATCGTGCTTCCTCGCACATTCGAACTACAACCGTTGCTGGCAACCCAGAAGATTTGTTAGAGTTAAGTCTGTTGCACCGATGGTAGTTTAGACCTTAGGGACTCATGATTAGCATCGTGGAACACAAGCTACATGAAAAACCATGTGGAGGAT
This sequence comes from Sarcophaga bullata, assembly GCA_005959815.1. Taxonomy (NCBI): domain Eukaryota; kingdom Metazoa; phylum Arthropoda; class Insecta; order Diptera; family Sarcophagidae; genus Sarcophaga; species Sarcophaga bullata. The sequence goes on along the minus strand of QOCX01001115.1, from coordinate 40,626 downwards.
TTCTTGAACCAACTGTCCTGATTTACGGCCATCCTGTAACTGTTCCCTGGACAGAACGAAAACCATCTATGATTTTGGAAAATCTTTCTACCAACTCAGTACATAACACAATTGGCATTGCAATCCTTTAATTCGGATTACGCGTTAGCTTCTCACACCCCTTTTATTGTGTGTTTTAATTTTATACATGAGCGGTGGGACCTGCAGTTTGAAGTCGAATGACACATTCTGTTTGAGAAACTTTTCTTGACAGTTTTATTTACTCTCAGACATTTTGCCAGTAAGCTGCTGAGAAGAAGTCGCTGAAGAAATAGTTTTTTTAATTTGTTTTGCTGGAGTTGTCTGACCTGAGGTTTGAACCGTCGCCTCACCTCTCATAACCTCTATTAACTGCCTAGAAAAACTGTCGGGAACTTCGAAAGAAACCAGTTAGTAAACGAATATTAGTATTAGTATCTGGAACACAATGTCTTAAAAGTCGAATCTTGAAACAGTAGAAAGAGTTTTGGTCCCAGAAAGAAATATCTCTTCGAAATCATTGGGAAACATGTAATACCAATCAAAGCTGAATCTATGCAATATAACAGAATTACTCAACTTAACCTTGATAAGAGATACAAAAGATAAAACATAAGAATACTGACAGTCAGGGCGTCATGCAATAATCCGGCTTTGTTTGGGAAAATTGAATCAGTTGGGTGGATAAAATAAGGTCTAACTCTGCTGGGTCCCAAGTTATGTGGAAATTCTCGAAAATGAGCATTTTGACAAGTTTGCGAGCTTTGGAATCAGAGCATATATCGGGAAAGGTATGGTGTCAGAGCGATTGGGTTTGAGGCTATCAACCTCTCCATAAACCTCTATTAACTGCTAGAGACTGTGGGGAACTTCGAAAGAACCATAGTAACGAATATTAGTTGAGTTATCTGGAAGCACAATGTCTTAAAAGATCGAATCTTGAAACAGTAGAAGAGTTTTTGGTCCCAGAATGAATATTTTCGAAATCATTGGGAAACATGTAGATACCAATCAGCTGAAGTCTATGCATTAACAGATGTACTCAACTCAACTTTGGGTTAGAAGATACAAAAAGATAGGACATAGGAATACTAACAGTCAGGATGTCATTCAATAATCCGGCCCTGTTTGGAAAGTTGAATCAGTTGGGTAGATAAATAAGGTCTTCCTCTGCTGGCCCCCAAGGGTTGTGAAATTCTCAAATGAGCATTTTGACAAGTTTGCGAGCTTTGGAATCAGAGCATATATCGGGAAAGGTATGGTGTCAGAGCGATTGGGTTTGAGGCTATCAAAACTTTTATAAACAATAAAGGAAGATCTAAGTCTTGCATCGGACTATCATGAAATAACGTAAGGTTGCTTACGGCGTCCTTTGACAGGGTGTTGTAGACCCAGAACACTAATAATATGTGTTGTCTGGAACTCAACATGTTTATTCAGTCACGAAGAGGGATTTTGTGAGACATTAACTCAACCTATAATGGAACAGCTGGCCGCTTATCAGGTGCTAGGCAGCGATAGGCTTACATCGAACATTATTTAAAGAACAGTTAGATTGGAGAAGATATTATAAGAACATCCTATAAAGTTTGAAGAGAATATGTCGCTTGATAGTAATACCAGGCCACATTTTCAGAATAAAAATAATAACAGAACATATTTGTTTCCAAACAGCTTGGGAACCTCTGTATACCGTACGTAATCGCTTATTTTTATTCTAAACGTCATTTATTCTTATAAAATGTAAAAATAGTATGCAAATGAGCAAAGCGAAAAATGCAAATTAGTTTTGATTCGAAACGTTTTTAATAACACCCTTTAATGTCATGACATATTAATAGCATATAATTATGGTAAGGCATACATACAAGACTGGAAATAAAAACTGAAAACTGAGAATAGAAATAGAAAATAAAAATTGTAAATTTTCAAACTAAATGTCACCATATGGTTGGTAGACGATGTAAAAAATAAAAGAAAAATTTAATTAAGTGAGTGAGCATTTTAAAAATAAAATGAAATCAAGATTAAATTAAAGTTCTTTTGAATTCAGTGATTAGCATGAGTATTGCTCACACATGGAAATTTTAAATTCCATAAAAATGTGCAATTGTTTGATTACCTAATGGTATGTGCATGTTGAGGCACTGGTGGTTATAAATTAGGGGATTAAGGCAATAGAATCAAGGCAAATTGAGACTAATAAATTATGGTTTCAGGTTAGTGACCTAGCTTTACTGTAGTGATTGTAATTGAATAGATACTGCTTCCTTTTAGGTTCCAATAGGTAGTAATTCATTCTCTTGTCTTAGATTATGGTTTATAGAATTGCGTTTAAAGATCAGTTGATTTCCCTCTTGCTCTACTTTTTTGCCATTCCAATCATTGGCATGCAATAATAGACATTTTTAATTGGCATGTTTTTTCAATCAGTCCTGGAGGAGAAACCCCCGCGGAATTATAGTTATACGGGAACTGAGAGAGTAGTTTTATGGAATATTCGATTAGAATCTGTGTGATATTGTTACTCTCGGGAGATGCTTATGCAGTTTTAGAACATTACATATTTAAGAATTCATTAGTGCCACCTCCCCATTTTTTTTTTTTTTTTTTTTTTTTTTTAGCTTTACCATATGCTCAATTAGCATAAAGTTAAGCGTAAATACTAGTGAAGAAATCTTGAGGAAACGCTCACCTTAATTCACGTTTTGACATTTAAAATGATGATTTAACGGAACTACATTACTTACTTAAGTTGTCATTGTAAGCTTTAGTGAGGACATCTAACTTTTCGTACCACCATGCGTGTGTTTAATTTTATCCAATAAAAGCGGACACATATCGTTTAAGTCGATAGTTTAGGCAACTTTCATCGACATTTATTTATTTTCAAATTTTTACAAAAGACTGCAGGAGAGGAAGTCCTAGAAGAAATATTTTCCATATTGTTGTTTTGAAAAAGTCGTGGGCAGAAGGTTTAAACGCAGGCTCTTGGCTAATAAGCAACACACAACCTATTTACGGCAACTTTTGAGAGTCGTTTTTGTTGTTCAAGAAATATAAACGCCCGAAAAAGTTTTTTCTCTACTATGAAAAATATCACAGATATGGTAGTAGCCAGAAAGGCTTCATCTACATAATTGCATCCAGGACTTCTGAGTTTACAGCAGTCTCGTGCCTTCTGCGCATCTGTGAGAAAGTCTTACTTTATGATCTTAAATTCTCATTTTTATATCAGCAGTTCGCTAATAAGAAACTGATGGTTGACTGGAACAATGCTCGCGTTTGTTAATTACACCCAAGAGACTGCAAGTCCCATGATCTCAATCGCGAGGCAGTCTTATTTTTATTTGAGTGTAAAGTTTTTTTATTTTTATTTTAGCGAAAATCTATTTTAGTGTGGGATTGTTCCTGCGTTCACATGTTTATTGCTTGGTAACCAGATCCGTTCCTCAGTACTACCTCATGTCATACACCCCATGGTAAAAATTTGTTAAAGTAGCCTATCAGAACGATTATACCAGCCCGTTGTCAATGAAGTGAGTCGCCGTAAGCCTAGCTAAATAGTGTGTTGGCTTATTAGACGTGATGTCATGGTTCAATCCCCAGATCAGACGTCTCCACCAAACGGAATATGACTTCCATTCATTAGATTTCTATCAAAAACTCAAAAATCTGTCTTTCGAAGTTGATTTGCAATTGTAGGTCCCTCCACTTATGTAAAAAATTAACATACACAACATAAGTGGTGTGAGAGGCTCGGTTGTAATCATGACTGAAATGTTGTAATGACTGTAAGTATGTTATCAGTGACACTGTACCTTTCACAATATTGTTGAATTCGTCATCTTAGTAGGTGCATGTTGAAAGTGATGTTTGAGTATGAAGTTTTGACACTGTGCTTCTGTTTGAAGGTAGTTGTCAAATTATCACTTCTATTTACGCCTATCGTATCCTTGTTGCCTGGGGGGATATATAAAGTACACAAAGCTCAAAGCTAAAGGTGGCTTATATTCTTTCGAACCAAAAGACAAACGAAAAGACGAGCGAACAGACACAGAAGGGATTGGTGAGGTCTGAGAAACAGACGAGAAGAGACGATAGGTCTGATGTATGAGACGTCTCTACAAGAATGGTTTTCCGAATTGGAAAAAAGCAGCATGGAATTCAGCAAACTGTGGGTGTTCCGAAATACCTGGTTGCCGAATTTCAAAATTGCTGTGTCCAGCAATGCACTGCGGACGAACCAGGAACTACTTGAGTTCGACAAGAGAATGCTTTACATTCTAATAGGAATTTTAACGCGCCACTGCTCCTATTTGCAGTTCGTTGACAAGCTCTGTCTAAACCACCAGGATTACAGCATAAGCTTTTATAATACGGAGGAAATGGAATTATTACAACAGCTTTTAAGCCGAATGCTCTGCTCTCAGAGCATAAGTTACGGCTTTTGAGTGTCGGAACCTTAGAAGATTTGGCGCATGGTGGTGAACGTGCTGTAAGGAAACTGGATGGTTTCATCTCAAGATGGGGATCATTGCAAGGAGATTTACCTTACACTGGATGATAGAATGGGCCATATAGGACACCAAGTGAACTTGCCTAACCTAACCATACAGATACATTGACCCTAAGAAAAGGAAGCACGAGGTTCGAATAGTTCCTATTTGAAAGCCACTCAAAGGATAAGGAATCTTGTTAGGCCAGTTGCCAATTTCAAATAGTGGCTGTGCAAATAGTGGCTTTGATCTGGGAACTAGGCAACCAGAGCCTATTCCTACCAGAATATATACGCGGTTTTTGCCGCCCTTGGCATGGAAATGGCGCTGAGGGCAAATGGTTATTTGGTTACTAGAATTAGGCGCTTTTTTTTTTTTTTTTTTTTTGTTGCCAATATTTATAGTCCTGATGCCACTGCCTTTGTTTCATTATTTAAATTGCGAATGAATTTTAAATTTCTTTCAATTTTCAATTTTTATTGATTTTCCTTCTATTTTCTCCCAAAAAAATTGTTTTTTGTTGGCCTGCTTAATGAACTGTGCCACAACAATCTAAAAATATTGCGCTGCAGAAATTAATGGGAGATGAAAAAAAAAAACAAAAAACAAAAAACAACAACAACAATTTTTTTTTTTTTTATAATTAAAACTCGTAAATAATTTATGAACTAAAATTCCCATAAACAAACTACTAAAAATCCAATCAAAATCATTTCAGTTCACAAACAATAAACAAATATTTATTGGGCCGGACTGGGGTGGTCTGGGCTGGACTAAGCTGGGCTGTGTATGTAAAGGTCGGTTAGGAAGAATTTTTTTTAGTAAACTAGGCAACGTAATAAAACAAAAGAGAGAGGGAGAGAGAGAGAGAGAGAGAGAAGTGCATTAAAAACTAAAAATTTCCCAAAAAGTGGAGAAAAAAAAAAAAAATTGAAAATAAATCTCTGGCTGTTGATTAGAAACAAATATTCCAGTATTTACCCAGAGAGAGAGAAGAGAGAAGAGAGAGAGACAAACACCCTGCCAATGAATGGACATTTCAACAAATAAAATATTGTTTTGTGTGATAGTGTAAAGGAAACAGAAAAAGAGGTCGAAAATATTCGAAAATGAAAAATGAATTAAAAAAATAATTTTTTTTTTTTGAGTAAATTTAGCGAAAATTTATTTCCTTTGTTTTGGCCATCATAACATACTTCTTGCTCAAATCAACACCCAATGCAATTAGAAACTAAAATATTTGTTGTATTCTATGAGTGGAAAAACTTTCTGCCCCAAAAGTTACCCAAAACTTTTATTTTTGTTTTTGTTGTTTTTGTTTTTTATGAAATTATTATGAAATAATATTTATGAAATCGAATCATATTCCCTAAAAAAATGGTTTTATTTGTTTAACAACAACAAAAAAAGAACTTCTCACAGGGAGATAAAAGAAAAATATTAAAATGGCATCATCATAATTACCAGAAATATGAATGCATTTAGAAAATACTCGTAGGCGAGTATATGCGATTTATGAATTTTAAAAACCTAAATACACGGTCATCATACCCCAGAAGAGTCACCGTGACTTTATTTTTTTGTATCGTTTAGTGTCCTTCCAGTGTCCGATTTTTATCTTTTAATGCAGTTTTCTAAGGCGTCTGAGTACCTGCATACAATTGGAATACCTCAGTTATATTGTTTCATACATATGTACGACATACATACATACACACATAATTGGTCATTACACCCTTTAGTCCAGGATTACTATCTAGCTTCTTATACCACTTATGTTGTGTGTATTCATTTTATACATGAGTGGAGAGGGCTACAGTTTAATTCGACTCCGAACAGTAGATTTTTGAAAACTTTTCATGACAAATTTTATTGTCTCTCAGAATTTTGCAAGAAATCTGCTGAGAGGAAGTCGTCGGAAAATATTTTTCATTTATATTTTATTTAGTTGGAGATGCCTGACGGCGACTTCTATGATATCCATTAATAACTATAACCCGTAAATGTCCACTCTTATCCCGTGCTCGTTACTGTTTCTGCAGAGATGCGTTCTGAGACGCAATATGTTACAGTCGGCCATTATTATTATTACAATTGGCGTGTAAAGCTGCCTTAGTTTTAGGATCAGATAAGGTATCCCTATAATGTCTATACAAGCCTTATGCCGAGACAAACTTCAAGATGGTGCTTGCTTGGTGTCAGCAATAACAATTCCCCTACCTAACACCACATATGCACCCACTTTGCACAGGTTCGAAGAATGTGTTCCGATTGTTTATTCTCATCGTTACAGAATTGACATATTGGACTCGCGCCTTCAAAAGGACAGTGCTCCGCGTGAATCGCTATTATGCAATAAATGTTCATGCAATTTCTGTTTGATCACCGTAGTCTAGTAGGTAGTGTATTGGCCACTTTGCAAACCTCAGGTCAGACATCACCAGCGAATAAATTGCCAGTTTCTCAAAAATCTGTTGTTCGAAGTCGACTTTAAGCTGTAAGTACCGCTTCTCGTGTATAAAATTAACACACACAATATAAGTGGTGTGAGAAGCAAAGTCTTAATCCTGCCAAAAGGGTCGTAATTACCAATTCTGTATGCATGTGAATTAGTTTGGTACGAAGGGGACCATACTTCTCAACAAACATTGAATGGACTTTCGTGCAGCCAACGAAATTGAGCCTCCCTATAAAACGACTGGACAAAATCCACTTTAACTGAGGCTGCCGTATAATAACCTATAACAGGCGGAGTTAGTGAGCTTTGCACAGGCTCTGGGCAGCTCATTTCAAAGAAATCCCTACGTCCGGGAACATATTACCTCTCAATGATCCGAAATTAATCTAAAAAGTGCTCGACATTCATGGACAAGGATGGACGTTGAAACTAAACTCTTAAACTCAACCTGACTGTCCGAGTAAATCAGGAGTTTTTCAGGAAAAAACAAACAATGTGCCACTTTCAAAATAACTATGACCTCCGTCTGGTTTACAAAATAGCTTCTCACACCACTCATGTTGTATGTCATAATTTTATCCATAAGTGGTGAAACCTACAGTTAAACATTGACTCCAAACGAAACTAAAAACAAACTGTTGTTCGGGGTCGAATTTAAATTGCAGATCCCTTCACTCATGTATAAAATTAACATTACAACACAACATAAGAGGTGTGAGAAGCCAGGTTGTAATCCTAACCGAAGATTTCAATCGTATGTATCTTAATTTTTTTTTCTTAGATTTGTTTTTGTCTAGGTTTTCTTTGTCTTTTTTTAGAAATTCCATTTAAAGCCAATTTAAACGATAAGGCTTTACGCACGTGAAGTTAGTGAGGAATCTTAAATTTTCATACGAATTTTAACGAAGAGTAAAAATCCTACGATAAATTATAAGATTACACGATTACACGGCAATATGAAGTGTGATGCTTTTTGATAATTTCATATGACAGAGAATGTACGTAGACTGCTATATCCTTATCCATCTTAGAATTAAAGTACAAATTGGTATACGTCAGCAGATATGCTCTATAAAGCGCTCGCATTAAATTTGCTTTTTTCGATTTTAAATTGCTCACGAGCCGTTGAATTGGATAATGACTTGGAAATTGTTTAAAAATTTTGCAGAATATTGGTTCTGTGCTGAACTATTTCGAGTTCAAACAAAACAAACTGTCTAGTCAGTAACATATAAAATTTCACTACTTCCTCTCCACCTACAGATATCAGAATTATCCCTATTCCATCCGCTAATACATACATACATACATATACTTGATTATACAACTTTACAGTTAGGATTACGACCTAGGTTCTCATAACCACTTATGTTATGAGTGCAGTTTAAGCCGACTTCCAACGACAAATTTTTGAGAAACTTTTTTTATTTCTTATTTACTCTCAAGCTGGATTCCCATGGTTTCGGAACAAAAATTATAACAAAATACAAGGCTGCCATTATGAATCAAAAACAAGGCTGGCCATATTGAAATGTGTTTATAAACGACGTATTAGTTTTATTTTTTTTTATCAATTTCTATCAAATTTGCTCGAATTTGGAAAAAATTTTGTTCCGAAACCATGGGTGAATTTAGCTTCAGAGTTTTGCCAGACTCTGTCGACGAAATATGTTTTTATTTCGTTTTGCTGGAGGACGTTTGTCCTGAGGTTGAACCGTGGCAGTGTCATAAACTTCAAATGCCGCGCCTTGGGTTCGATTCTCTGGGTCTATTGTGATTGTTTGATTGTTGACTTTAAATTTATTTGATCAACCCCAATAGAAAAAGAAAGTGAGAATTATTACAAAGCAATTTATAAAAAAAAAGAAAAAATGCAATGCTTTAAAAATTAAATTTTTTTTAGCACATTAGCCTGCTTTTCATTCTCAAAAAGATCCTTTTGCATGAGTAGAAGTCATCCCACGAGTGTTGGTTTGAAATAACGTCCGCCATTTTTCTCTCTATGCTGACGCGCTTTCTATTGAGTTTACAAGATAATGTCGGCTCTCTTCTACGTAAAAACTTACCACGGTGTTGTACGACTTCTGTGGTTGTCTAAATCCCTCTGAGTATGCAAAGCAAATTAAAAATAAAATTTTATTATTTTGGTAAACTAAGGGCGTTATTACAACTTGTTGGTAACTAAAGGGAGGATTTTAACGGGCAGGATAAATTGTTTTGTTATTATGAGTTACCCATAAATAGAAGTGAGCGTTAAGCTAAAGGGAATATCATCCACCTTTAACGTTTAAAGTTCACTTTATCTTGAGCAAGTCATTGTTTGCCACTGCGTTTTTAAAGAAGTTTTTTAAAGTGGCAAAAGTTATCGATATTGCACCGGCTTTGCCATATTTTTGAAAAAGTTAACTTATCTGTAAGTTTTAATAACGAAAACAAGTTAAAGGTAACTTTATAGTTCCATTTAGCTAAAGGTACCTTTAACTAACCCCAACTTTAACGGCAAGTTGTAATAATGGCACTAAGAAGTATAGTGAACTACATAATAAATCGATAACAAAAAAATAAATCGATAACAAGAAAAATCTGAACCAAATTATTTCGAAAAAAAAATCTCCTTCTTTATAAACTAATTTACCACACCTTAAATCATTTACCTTCTCTAAGTTCTTCTAACAAGTAATTAAATTTTTATTAACTTATCAAACATTTTTGGTCTTCTTCTCTATATTTCTGTAACATATTTTATAACCTCCCCTCCCACCCCGGTACATTTTCCTTATGCATACTTACTTACACCTTTTGGAAATTCTAATACGAAATATATTACGCAAGTATACATACGAGTACGTATAAACTTTATAAAATAGCTTTCTCTTTCCCTCTATCTCTTTCTCTTTCTCTCTCTTTTTATGTAAGAAAATTCCTCATATTCTAGTAACACATGCCATAAGCCACACAAATATTTCATATTTATTTACCTTGAAAAACCTTTTTTTTTTTCTGTGTTTTTTTTTTTTTTTTTTTTTTTTTTGTTGTTGGCAGGAAGATTAACCTTTAAAAACTACCATCATTCTTTGGCTAAGCAGAACTAGGTATGGAAGAAGAGATGTAATTTGTCTTTATACATATTTTTCCAATGAAGATTTTATCTGCCAGAGTTTTACGAGCAGAAAATTTAGTTTTTTTTTTTTTTTAGATAAAAAACCTGAACAACTTTTATGTTTTCCTTGCCGCCAACAACTTTATATTGAACTGAGGTTTTTATTTTTCTTTCCTTCTACTAGCTTAGCTGTAATGGAAAATCTCTCAAAAGGAGAAAAAAAAAAAGAAAAAGAGTTAAAAAGAAGAGAAACTTTTTCTATAGAAAGGAGTCAATCTTTTAATATTTAAAATACTCATACGTCTGTCTGTCTGTCTGTCTGTGTGTCTGTCTGCCATACGGTGTTACTTACCAATATTTTGAATTTTTACAGGAAGAGAGAAGACTTCTTATGAAATATTCCTTCAATGTTTGCCATATATGTATGCATGTGGTGTGAATAAAGTATGCATGTAAATTAATAAACTATTTGAATAAAATTGCACACAAACACACACACATATACACACATTTGGGTACGTGTGTGTCGAACTTGATAAGGTCTATCTAATAATGATATTTTTCCCCTCCCTTCCATTCCCTCTATTCATGTTTATAATGTCTTTGAAATTCCCTTGAAAATATCTTCCCATCTCACCCTCTCTCTCTCTCTCTCTGTCTCTCTCCTGCCTCTATGGTCTATAATTTTTAGTGGTATTTCCAAGAACAATTTATTATTCTCCTGTTCTACCACTACCACCTCCTCACTTCCCCTTCCTCTACAAT
>QOCX01001115.1:18241-29631 GCA_005959815.1 Sarcophaga bullata | reverse complement strand
AGGGAACTCTTTAAATTTTATTTCTATCCCCCCTCTTCTCTCTCTCTCTCTCTCTCTCTCTGCGTTGCGTATGTAGAGAGAGTCGTCATTATATTTGCGTCTCTGAGGAAAGTTGTACCAAAATAGTATGGGGGAACCCAGTTGACAAAGTCGTTCCGTAGAAAAGTCCTTCTCGTACAATGACAAACAAACTACTGACATTGTGTACAAAAAAAAAAAAATCAAAAGAAAGATAGAGGAAGGAGCATGTATTTGTTTTTAGTAAGGAAAACTTTTTTATTAAACTTTTTACTGTTGAAGCGGCAAAAAGCCTTATAACAACGGAATGTTACATTGCTAAGCACAGTTTGTGGCTTAAAATAATAGAATAAGTTTGCCTACCTTTGTACATCCTATACTGATTTAAATGAAGCCGCTCTCTCTTCAGTCTCAAATAAATAATTTAATGGACTATCCATACGGACATATCTACCCAGTTCCGTGTGTTTTTGAGTCCCTTCTTTGAGGCTACAATTTGGTATAAATCAACACGAACCGATCTAAGTGCTCGCATTACATTGTCTTCCTTCGATTATTAAATTCCTTTCAGATGATCTAAATGAATGGCTTGCAAATTGTTACAAATTTTTGGCGTAAGTAGTGGTTCTGTGTGTCATTCTGTTTTGGGTCCAAGCAAAACGTCTATAAAATCAGTAGCACGTAATATGATACCATAAAACATACATGGTAGATCATAAAAAACCCTTTAATAAGAATCCCAGTCAAGCTTCTCACACCACTTACGTTCTCTGCAGTTAAAGTCGACTCTGAACGACAGACATGGCAACTTTACATGGAAATTTTTTTATTTACTTCCAGAGTTTTTGTCAGAAATCTGCTGAGATATTTCGTTTTGTTCGAGATGCCTGCGCTAGGTTTTCAACCGAAACGTTGTGTGTTTAATAAGCCAACACACTGTCAACAAGACTACGGCGAGTTAAATCTGCTCTAATACTGCGTCTAAAGGGACCATGCCCCGTTACGATTCCTTAGTTCTCATCTCTCTCCCAATCACGCTTAGGATTCTGTTGGATTGGGGTTTGATCATAATTGATGCACAGTTTACATGTGTAACGAAATCTTCCCCAATAATCCAAAAGAAGAAGTATTTTGGTGGGTTCACCAACTTCCCTTCTGTTATAACTTCTAAAGCTGAAGTTGACCTAGAAAATTCGTCTCTTTGCTAACAATGTCGCAGTGACCGTGTACCCAGGCTATTTCACCCGAATTCACCTTCTTTTGGACCCGTCAGTGAGAGTAACCCTGTCATCCGAAGGTTTATATGAACATTTTGTTTAAAGAGGTTTCTAGGAGTGACCAACTTGTTTTATTCCTCAATCGGGAATAAGTATAGAATGACATCTGGAGTTGAGGTGTGATTTTACTTTCCATTGCTACGTCTACTTGTTCTCAAGGTGCATCCATAAGCACGAACAGGTCTAACAACCTTTCACTAGCCATTCAGCTAAGCAAGTTGTTGGTCTACTTAAGCAGATTTTAGAGAAATAGGACTGCCATCTGCCGTTGCCTGAAACAACAATTTATTGAGCAATTATATTGGGGTTAGCAATGCGTATGTGTAATGCCATAATAACTCCGATTAACCTTCCAATGATATTTGTTGTTGATGTAATCTATTTTGGGTAACATCGGAGGAGAAGGAACACTCTACAGGAAACCGTTATGGAGGCTTCTTAATTTGTTTTATTTTCACTAGCATTTAAAACCTGGTCTGCTGGGCTTGAAATCAAGTTCTTAAACCAGAATACGATGCTACTTCTCATTTTGAGTGTGGTTGGATCAAACCAAAGGCATTGGGAAGAGAAGAGTTTCTATTGAAAAATTTGAACAGAGTTTTCTGTCATTATACTGCAAATGCAACTCATGCGCGATATGAACATCATAATCGGATCATGGCCATATTAATACCTACTTTGAGATTTTCCTTCTATTTTGAAATCAAAAAGCCATCTTCGAATGATATTGGATAAGCACTCCGATTACCAGAACTCCATACAAATTTCAACGTATTTGATAATGGGGGCAATAATTCCATTAGTCGGAGCATGTGGTTTTGATTCAAAGCTTAATCGCTTTTTTTCTGGGGCATCTGAGGAATCTGCTAATGTTTCGATAGAAGTACCGTTTCTAAAGTAGCAGCCTGTTATTCAAAACGTCTGCATGATAATGCAACTACGACTATTTAAACTAACGACTATCGAAATTCACTGCTGCTCTTTCTATAACCTCAACTGTTTCGATGCCTTTAACATGTTATTTTTCTTGTAAATTTTTTCTTTCAAGTCTTAAAAAAACAAAAAGATTTTGTGTGTCGTTGAGCATGTTTTTCTTTCTAAGCTTTTTTTTTTGTATAGTTTTAGTGATTCATCGTATACTTGTCTAAACAGATCTAAAACTTACTTTCTTGTCTTATTTGTTATCCTTGTAGTGCCAAGGATCTCATGTGTTTAATTTGAACAGCATGAAACGAATTAGAAAAAAAACAAGAACGATAGAAGTGCGTAGTAGTGTTTGAATTGTATGCGTGAGTATTTCGTATTTATTTTTCATTATTTTTTGCTATTCAGTGAATCGTTTCGTTTTTATTAATCTGTTTTAGGTCTGTATTTATACAAGTAAAGTGGAAGAATAGCAATTTATTTATTTATTTAAGAAGCGCTATTTTCTTATTTTCATGGCAGAGACATTTCATTTAGTTGGTGTGTCTACCAATAACACTTGCACGGTGGGGTGATTTAGTAAAAAAAGAAGAATATTTGGAAATCTCCCGTAGTCCCTAGTAGGTAGTTATTATGTTACCTGTTACGACGTGAAGCCCCACCGCTTCAAACCCCAGACAAAACAAAACATGGAAAAAATATTCTCTCCAAGCGACCTTTCCTGATCAGCAGTATTTCCTGGCAAAAACTCTGGAGAGGTAAATAAACTGTATTCCTGAATCGAACTTCTAACTTAATCCGCCACTCACTTTAAAATTGACGCACACAACAACAGTAGGGTTTGTGAGAAGCCTAGTCCCGTAATCCTGACTGACACAAGTTGTAATGTGTTCACTCAAAGACTATCAATCCTAATTTGAAAATGTCTGCAAGACGCAATCCATAAGATTTTAGCAGCGCCACATTTGCTTAACATATTTACTTCAACAGCAACCAAAAACTTTACTCTACACAGGAAGCAGCTGTTTTAACTGTTTTAACTGTTTTAACCAGTGAACCAATAACAGTATTAATCTTCCTATCTTGCAATTATCACCAGGCCATTGGCATGAGTTTTAATTCTAAGTTCATGAGATCATTATTATGTTATAAAGTAGGGAGGGCTATTTTTTCAATCCCAAAAATGTTCCAGCTGGCTTATTGCCGACTTACCACCGAACGCAAGGGGGAACCCTGGCCTACCATCTTGCAATATAGTCTGTAATGCTTCCAAAATGGCCTACTAACTCTTCTAAAAATTTCCAATCAAAAAAAAAATTCGAATTTTTCAAAGCCAATTTTCACAATACTGTTAAGTTTTTTTGATCTTTTAAAAACATACCAAACGTGATTCTCGTAGATTGCAAAATAAAAATATATAAGAAATTGTGTTTAATTTTAATTAAATCCTTTATTAAGTCACACAACTTTGTGTGCCACTGTTCACAAAAACTGGATTCTACACCAACAACATTGTTTTATTTGCTTCATTCTTCCTTTTTTGCTCCCTTTGCGATAAACAGAAAACATACGATCACGAATTGTTCTGGGTTTTTTTTTTTTAAAAAAAAAAGATTTCTTTTGTAAAGCGAGATCTTCAAACCAACCGATTTGGTTTACGCTTCACGACGCAAACGCGTCTTCGCAACCCAGACTGCGACTGAACGCTACTCCGGCTTTTGCATGCTTTCTTCTTTCTATATACCGATGTAACAGTCTGATGATCGTTCTCGAGGCGAGGGGTCCAGGCTCGCCTTCACGAGAATTCTATGAATGTACACATTTTGACATTCATACATGTTTTACTTTGCTTGTCTTAGTTAGTTGTTACGTTGTCCCTGCTGTATTGCTGTTGTTGTCGTTACTTGCTTATTCCTTTTTTCGTTATACATGAGTGTTTGTTGTTTTATTTCGTTACATGAAAGTAAACAAGTGTTGTTTTGTCTTTTGTAGCTTTGTTTACATTTTTAATTGTCTAAACGATGGTTACACACGTTTTCCTCCCATTTTTCGTAACATACCATCCGATGATACCTGTTCGAACCTCTAACAATGCTCTGTTAGAGGCAAAAATTTGCTTTTTGTAAAAGACGTAAATTCCTCCTTTTTAAAAAGTTAATAATGCGTTGCAAATTTGTAGGATTCTCCTTGGCTTTTTAAAATTCGAATTTATCTTCACACAATAAAGTTTAATAATCAATGTAACTCGTGGTCTCATGTACGCAAACGGCCCCTAACTTCGCATAATTGAAAAGTTAAAGAAAAGCGTGAGGCTGGTACTTTGTGTTTTGAATCACAAAAAAATCATTTCCGAAAATAGTGTGGAGCTTAGGGCTTTCACATGAGACCAAACGATATGTAGTTCGCAGACAGACTTCCTCTAAGACTGCGCCTTGACTTTCGACAACATCCTCGTCCATTAAAATTGGTTCTATCCAGCAATTACTTAAAAATTAATCAACAATATTGCCCAAGTCCAAGTTAAGTCATCTTAACATGAGATTTATTGACTCTGGATTACATTTAATGAGGCTATGTTAAGCCATTACTTTCTGCGGGAAACCTAGCAACACTTGTAGCATTAGACGACAGTAGTCAAGACTTATTTATTGAAAAGCTTAGTCAAAAGTTGAACTGGTAGAAAAAATCATTTCATTTTCATTCCTATAAAAATAACTTTATAGAATATTATTATATTTGCGCTAAGATTTGTTAATTCCGGCATTTTTTTTTTTTATTTTTTTTTTCTTTACTTTATCCTTAACAAAATTTTTGATTTACTAAGATATTTTTCCTGCAAATTTTTTTGTATTTCTCACAGGAAAAAATGTTTTATAGCATTTTTATGCAATCAATACTTAAAGTGTTTGTTGAGTTCAACAAATATTAATGTTTGTAATATTTCGCTTACAAATATACTTCAGCAGTATCCTTATGTAACGAACTAGTTCTTGTTCGTACACCAATGTATTCCATGCCCTATTAATTTGACTCTAATCTGTCTCTCTCTCTCTCCATGTTATTTATTCGTAAGGAATGCCTTCCTCTCCAGTTGGCAACTTAAAAATTAGTTGATGTGTTTGTTTGTTGTTTTGTTGTTGTTTGGGTAAATTCTCGTTTATTTTCCTTTCGACTATATAATTTAATCAGTTTAAGCTTTTAAAGCTACGAAGTTACAAGTGCGGATTGTACTATTTTATAATGGGCATGTGAAATTTATATTTCTTAGCACTACACGCCCCACCCCCCTCTTTCCCCCGTCTAAATAGTTATGATTGTAATTTAGTTTCCAGTTTGCAAAAGGGAAAGGTCATAATTTGTAAGGGTTTTATTAAGCAAGAAAGAAACTTTTTCTAAAGATCCCTCCCTAATCATTTCAGATTTAATTTTTCCATTTTTTTTGTTGACCCTTTCATTAAGTATAGAAACCTTTTTTTGTCTCCAAATCGTATCAATTATTATGCTTGTGAAGCATTTTAAGTCCGTAAAAGAAGATAAGCGACCAAAAATGATACCCAAATGAAGACCAAATAAAAAAAAGGATACTTAAAGTAGTGAGCATTACATAGGATAAAATAAAACTGCAAGCATTTTCCATTTATATCATAATATTAGATAAAATTATAAGGCTTTATTTTGAAAAGTTATCGATACGAACGATGGAATATTATAATAAAAAGAATTGTGCTGTGTCATTGTCATGACATTGAATCTTATTGTTGTAATTTCGATCATTCTTTTTTTTTTTTTTGTATAATCCATCTATGTCTATGCTTTTAGCTTTTTTTTTCATTTATTTCTGTCATCTGTTGTCATTAGTTATGCCATGTCAGCCATATGGCTGATTGTATCATTCTTGCTTTTATGAACAATAATGACAACTTTTGATCAACATTTTATCTAAAGTAAAAGAAAAATTTGTAAAAGTCACCTAACTATTCCCATTTCCGCGGAAGTTACGAAAGGGAACTGGAGAAAATACTTATTTGCAGTGATAATTCACTGTCTGTTGTTGCTTATTACAACCCTTTAGTCAGGATTACTACCTAACTTCACACACCGCTTATGTTTTAGTGAGAGGCAGCATCTACAGCTTAAAGTCTATTCCGAATGACAGATTTTTTGAGAAACTTTTTCATGGCAATTTTATTTACTCTCAGAGTTCTTGCTGAGAGAAAGTCGCCTAAGCAATATTTTCCTTATGTTTCGTTTGTTAGAGATGCTGACCTGGAATTTGAACCTAGGCTTATGTAAATAAACCACTAGACTACGGCAACTGCTGGTCTTCATCTTACCTTGTTACGTAATTGGTCATTATAACCCTTCAGTCAACCCTCAGCCGACAGAGAATGGAAAACAATTCATATGTATGGGCAGCTGTCTTTAAGTCTGTTTTGAGTCTTTTCTATCACGTACAATAGAAGGCGAAAATTCTTAGTAAAGGTAGTAACGTGCCCAACCCTATTGAGTTTTTAAACAAGCCCATACCCTGTGTTTCACTATGGTTCACGAAATTACTTTGCTACGATTCTAAAAGCCTTTACTGATTGCTGGTGCTATATGGTTGCTATCAGATAGGGTTGTGTGTTATCGCTTCTATTACTGAATATACCAAGACTAAGGGCTTCTTCTTGTAAGACAAGCAAATCCACTTGTCTGTCTATTTGCATGGAAACAAAAACACTCAATTTTGTTTTTGTTTTCCATATAAACAGACAAGCAAGTGATATCGTTCGTTTTACAAGAACAAGCCCTAAGTCGTTCTAGTAGAGATATTCGAGTATGGTACTACACCGCGTATGAGTATGGTACTACACCAGTATGAACAGACACCAACAAAGAAATTCAACCACTTCTGCTATTTGATGCTTTGAAGAACTTTCATTTGCTTAAAGATTTCAAAAACACGAGGTTCGTCTCCTAACTTCAAGTACAAAATCGAAAATACAAAGTGTTCATAAGGGACGTTTAGTGAGGTTTGAAGTTTCTTCCAACACTCCACCGACCCTAAATATTATATGATCATTATGAAAGCAATGTTCAAGTTCAAACTTTCAAAGTTGCTGGGAAGCTACAATCATTTTTCTACATTTTTGCTGAAGAGTATTAGCAGTTAAACGCTGTCAAACTTATTTCAAGTTCGTTGCAACATGCATGTACCATAAAAGATACTTACTTACGTGCATACTTAATTAGTCTTTACAACCCTTCAGTTAGGTTTACAACCTAGCTGCTTACACCACCATAGTTGCGGGTGTTAGCTTTATCTATGAATCGCATGACCTGCAATGTAAAGCCCTATCGAACGCAGATTTTTAATCATCTTGCATTGTAATTTTCTGCGGCACAACTACAAAGTCGAAGAAACATTTTTTCGTATTTCGTTTTGTTCAAGATGACTGAGCTGAGGTTTGAACCACTACCTCTGACTCTCAACCAGATTACTTATTGTGGATAATTAAGTAGTTAATTCGGTCACCGTATATTACTGGTAACAAGAAGACGTAGATGTCAGGGAATGCAAGACAAACCAGTGGGAGGAAGTCAAAGTCGAAGAAACATTTTTTTAGTATTTCGTTTTCTTCGAAATGACTGAACTGGAGTTTGAACCACTACCCACTAGACTGCGGCAACCAGAGTATTTATTGTGGAGTTAATTCGGTCACCGTATATTACTGCAACGAGGAAAACGTAGATGTCAGAGAAAACAGCTTTAAATCAACATTGTGGAATACGATGTAGAATGTTTTGAAGCTTATACTACCTTACGGGACGTCGTTCTATGTAATGTAAAATACATGGCTTTGGTGGTTGTAGGCAAACGGCCTGGTAGCATCCTTCCCGTGCTCTTTATAGAACAGTAACATGGACACTGTCAAACACTCTATTCTAAGAAAAGTCAATAGGGGATATTGTAAGAATTACTTTAGATTGACACCTTATAGGTCAAAGATGTGTTCGAAATCTTGGAAAATAATGAAAGCAACTGAGGACTAAGATTGGATTACTTAGTTTAGAACAAACTGTTGCCTTATGATAGACTGTTTGGTAACATTTTCTTTATAGGAATTACTTGCTACTCACTTAATTTGTCATTGCAACCATTTAACAAGGATTACAACATAATTTCTCACACCAGCCCTGTTTTATTTCTTAATTTTATTCATTAATGGCGGGAAGTATAGTTTAAAGTCGACTCCGAAGGAGGAATTTGAGAAACTTTTCATGGCAATTTTATTTACTCTCCGCGTCTTAGCCAATAGACTACTGAGATGCCTGAGCTTGAACAAGGACTTGCGTCTCATGAGCCAACAACACTAAATACTAGACTACTGGCTGCTATGGCGCCTATCCCAAAGTCGCGATTAAACAACTGCAAAGTTCTTATGCTTCTTATAATTCCAACGCTCTATTTTAGCTAAGAAAGAAATTGTTTTTTTTTTTTAATTTTCTATCGGCATGTGCTGATTACTCAGTTTTGAATAATTTCTTACATCCTTAACAATAACGGAATTCAATTTAACTGTGTGTAAGAATGAAGAAGAAGCAGAAGATAAAGGAAAAACTAAAACTTATGAACTGATGAAGTCAACAATTATAATTTGAATGTCTTTCCTGCGAGTCTCTTACTTAATTCCCTTTACGTACTTGAAATGTCTACTTTCTTTGCGGCCTCAGTTTCATAATAAAGTTAATGCCACACAATAATTTTGGTTGTTCAATTGTTATTCTACTCTTTCTCTCTCTCTCTCTCCTTCTGTTATAGATCCCTTATAGTGTCTTATTGTTTTTGTTTTTGTATGCAAGAAATTAACTTTTATCATCATGTAGCATCAGCTAGCATCCTCTCGTATGTATGATTAAATTAATGAAAGCTTTTCATCTTATTTTTGAAAATTTTCCTATAAAGTATTGTTTTATTACCCGATTTCGCTTTCTCTCTTTCTCTCTGTTCTTCTCTTTCGTGTCTTGTCTTAGATTTTATTGTTTTTGTTTGTTTTGATAGGATTTGAGTCAAACAGAATGATTCTCTGAATACGTGTTCGTATAGAAGAGATAACACATAACACATATACACACTCAACCACACTCACACACTTACACGGTCATAAACAATGTTACTTATTGCTCTTACGAGTATAAGACATTATCCCTGTCATTTTCCTTTTTGTGCGTTTGTGTGTATTTTGGTGTGGTTTTTCGGCAGTGTATGTTGTGTATGTGTATGTTTTTCTATTGATGTACATTGTAAAGTAGCAATAATAGGAGAAGAAGAAGTAGAAGAATGGAAGAGTGGAAGAGTGGAATGTTTCTGTTGAAAGCACACACACACACACAGAGAGAAGAGAAAACATTAATTAATCTTAAATATGTTTTGCTATTAATTACAATGATTGCAGATATCCTGCATGACTAACTAGAACAACAACAACAACAACAACTTTGTTGTTGTTTTTCTTTACACAAAGGGCAACCCATATATTAAATACGATTATTGGGTATGGAGAAAATGCATTTCGNAAATGCATTTCGTGAAACAAAACTTAATATTTCGATAAAGAAAATGAATTTTTTTCACAAAAGCTTTCCAAGACTCAATATTCATACATAATTGGTCATTACTACCCTCAGTCAGGATAACTACTTAGCTTCTCACTTCACTTAGGTTGTGTGTATTAATCTTATACATGAGGAGCGGAAGCTACAGTTTAAAGTCAGCTACGAATGACAGATTTTTAAGAAAATTTTTCATGACAATTTTTATTTACAGAGTTTTCACCAGAAATCTACTGCGAGGAAGTCGCCGAGGAAATATTTTTTATTTTTCGTTTTATTGGAAATGTCTGAACCGTGGCCTCACGTCTAATACTAAACTATGACGACTTCCAAGACTTACCACCGATTAATTGTGAAATTGCCACTGAAAATCATCTAGAAAGCCTAAAGACTGATCTGAGAGGATAGTCGGCTAAAGATACTTTAGATCACAGAAATGATGAGCATTTCATAAAGTTCTAATCGTGAAGATCATAGGCGCATTTGCTTACAGTCAACAAATTACCTTGAGGTTTAGCTTCAACAGAGATATTTAGAGTTGTTTCGTGATACAACTAAGCTAATTTTTGAGTGGATTTGTATATCATGATTTTATTACGGAGGATTTATAATTTTACAATTCAGGCTAAGTGAATGTTAAAGTTAGTGTTACTTGGAGTTCTTTTTGCAAGCAAATCATTTATTTGCGGTGCTACATAGAATTTAATTTTTTACGAATATACCCGTGAGCGTAATAGACTTATTAAAATGTGTTAGAAAAGTTGCAAAATTAAATTATTCTCTTATTTTTATAACAGTCGTGTAGAATTGCCATAGATCATTACTAATTTTACGAGATTTTATGCTGTTCTTAATTTAATAAAGGAAAAAATATTAATGGCTGTCCTTCCCAAAACCTGTGAACTCCTGGACAAATTTCGCTAATACTATCTGATTAGAAGCTCTCTGAACCTAGTACTTCGGTTACTAAAACTGGTTGGTTCCCTCCTGAAAGATTACGCTCGTACGGTTCCAAGTAGGTGTTGTTTTAATGATTATTTCTTCTTCTTTATGATATATAAGTGTCGAGATTTTCCCTGAATAATCTCATAATTTCACTTCGAATATACTAATAGCTGCTGATTAAAGTCTCTATGAACGAACTATCGTTCTTAAAGATTACATTCATTGTTCCAATGTATGCCAATATGTTCTTGGGAAATTTTCGTACTTTATATATGTGTTATCCGAAGATTACAGGTGATATCGTGGGAAATTGCATTCTGATGAGCTAAATCCAGGGCCGTAAATAGAGCTAGCAATCTTCGGCATATCACAGGACACAGATATTCCCATTCCTTTGGTTAATTTGAATATTATCCCTCTCATTCCACGAGGAGGCTCAATCTTGTTGGCAACAGGAGGGTACGTGAAATATTGCCAGACTCTGCTGGACACGTAGGGACAGGAAGGGGTTTGAACAACTTCTGTCCTTAAATCGTATGGCCTTCCATTGTTTGTTTTTCTATTAGACATGACGAAAGACTCGGCATTCCGACTAATGACTTCTGCAGTAGCTAAGAGTCGGATAACAAG
>QOCX01001115.1:0-18231 GCA_005959815.1 Sarcophaga bullata | reverse complement strand
AGTGTTTTTCATCGCATGTGTCAATGTACTGCTATTGTCACGAAGAGATAGAGATTTCTAACCTCTAACTTTCTGACATCGTGGACCGAGATTTCCGAGATAGCAAGGCGTATTTTGGTCGCAGGATGATTTTCTCTAGTGAATGGTTGACTCCCGGGTAGAATTATTTGTGCTATTACAATGCACCTAAGTGGTGCCCCTTACTTCGAAGTTGTCTGCCAGCTAACCTAACCTTCTTCTCACCACAAAATCTATATATTCGGTTTGAGAAGATCCATATGCTGCTAGTTATCTCATCCTAAGTTACTACTCATTGATCAACTGATGCAGGAATCAACATTCTCTTTCAATATTATCCCCTGCGCATCAAAATTAAGATTACCATTCGAACCTACTTGAAAGGAGAAGAGTCCTCCGTCTCTGACTTTGTAACATTGTCTTTCTCCCTGTTTCTGTAAGATAGGTTCTGAAATTATTAGTAGCATGGAAGCATCAGCTAATTTACTATTGTTGTGGATTAATAACATATTTTTGGGCGCTGTAGCTACAATTCTCAGCTACATACCCGCTCGAATTAGTCCCATAAGAGAACGAATTGCATTGAAGGGCGCTTGTCGAATAGTATGCTATGTCACAAGTTGAGCACATTTTCCGGATGGAGTTGAGTTTAGCTTGAGAGAAATACCCCTCCTGTTTTTGGACTCGCGTCATCTTTAAAATAATTGGATTTCAGAATGCAGTCAGGTATTTGAGAGCATATCGCTTCAATTTACATTTTACAAGACAATGTCTTCTTCAGTTCACCCAAACAACTGCAAAGATTTACAACTACATTTAACACTACTCTTACTCTTTACATCTCGCTACTAACCTTTCTCGAATGTTTTTTCTTTTTTTATTGGTATAAATATCTCTTCTTATATACACCTACACAAACATGGGCGTATAATGTTTTTTGTTTTTTGTTTGTTATTTTAGCTGCTGCTCTTACAAAAAAACGAAGAGATAAACAAAACAAAACAAAAAAAATTGAAAATGAAAACTAAAAATATCCTTGAGTAGGATTTCTTTACTAACTTGGCCTTTTTTATAGACCCTTATCATTTTGTACAATTTTTTTCTTCTCCTTGTTATTATTACTGTTACTGTTATTCTTGTAGTTGTTGGTTGCTGTTGTTTATTTACCCAAAAAAAAAGTTTGAGAGGTTAAGAAGAGTTCAAGCATAATGATGTTGCACAGAGGGACAGCTTTAAACATGTTTAATGTAATACAGTATTAAACAAACACCAATACACACAAACACAAACAAACACAAACACACACCCATACACAGCCATAACCATTTACAAAATTGTTTAATGTGTTGTACAACAGGGTTTTGTTTATGATTTTCGAAATGAGAGCAAATGCTTACAAAAGATTGAGAGAGAGAGAAAGAGAGAGAGCTAGAGGGNAGCAAATGCTTACAAAAGATTGAGAGAGAGAGAAAGAGAGAGAGCTAGAGGGAGTAAGATATTATGGAGTGGTGCTTATATGTAAATGTAATACAGGGTCTTTATGTTGTTTGTTTATTTGTTTCTATTGAATTTGAGTACTTTTGTTGTGTTCCTGTTATTATTATTGCTGCAGCATATGAATATAAAGCATCACAATTAAACTACGACAACAGCAACAGCAACAGCAACACTAACATTGACTTACTTTCGTTGGTGAAGAGAGGAGAGAGGGGTAAAGTCGTCGAATGTTATTAGTAACAAAGTAAATGTAAACATAAGAGGGTATAGCATAGCCTGAGTATTTTGTTGTGATTTTATCCTTTTGTTGAAGGTCATTATAAATGTTTGTCGTTGTTTTACGATGTAAAATCTTCATCTTTCTCTCTCTCTCTCTCTCTCTGTATTGCTTTTAGGCTCTTGTTCCTCAACTTTTATGAGAATAATCTACAGTGCAAGCGATTGATAAAGAAAAATAAAGTAATTTTAACATTCATAAACATTTTAAAACCGTAAAGAATGGCTATGACATAAAAATTAAATGGAAATTTTGACTGCTTTTAAGCGTTGCCATAAAGTTTCTACATTAGCATAGGCATTGTTTACCTAATGTAAAGTATAAGAAAAACAAAAAAAAAAAAAAAGGAAGAACATTAGAACATAAGCAACAAGGTGACAATATAAAAACGAATTAATGAAATATAAAAAGAGCGTAAAGATTTTATTTTAAAATATGCAAGTTTGATTTGATCAATTTCGAGTCATTTTTACCTCTTTCTCTCTTTGCATGCTAAATCTTTTAATTCCTCAATAAAATTTATCTTTCTTCATAGAGACTATAAACGGCATTTTTCAGGTCTATTTCATGTTGCCTTAGGTCAACCGCTTGCTGTGCTGACCTACGCTGACATTTTTTGTATACAATTTTCTTTGCTTGTGTATTATCCGTCTATACTTTCACTCACATATGTACGTTCGTATTAATGTCCCAGATTCTGCTTTGCATCATATTTTGGCTTACAATTTTCTTTGCTACGAATATATGTGGGATACTGTATTCAGTGTTTCTTTCCGCATTCACACAAAATCCTTATTTTAATACTAAAGTGGAAGCCTTTGAAAGACCACATTGCGTACAGTATCGTAAATGTGCTTCTCGCCGGTTTAATTCTACTTTGAAAACTTTTTTCAGTGCCACTATTGTCATTAATACTCTCCAGATTGTGAAACTGATTTATGCGATCAATGATCGTAATTGGCCTAGCTCCTCACACCACTTATGTTGTGAGTGCTAATTTTAAACATGATTGGCGCGACCAGTTTCAAGTAGATTTCGCACGAAAGCTTTTTGAGAAACTTTTTCGTAGCAATTTTTATTTGCTCTCAGAGCTTATTTCCAAAAATCTGCTGCGATAATGTCTCCGAAGAAATATTTTTTCATATTTCGTTTTGTTGCAGATGTCTGACCTTAGGTTTTCAACCTTGGCCTCACGTCTAATAAGCCTAGACCACGGCGACCTCAATCATGATCCCTGAAACAGTTTTAATGATTCGTGGATTGCGTTAACCCATTCGTATCTCTTTAGAGATGAGATAATTAATTTATTAAGTTCATTGTAATACAGTAACAAAGATACGCATTCTCGCTAGGTAGACGCCGTACTCCAGTAGGTAGTTGTTGGCTTATTAGACGAAATGAAGTCAAAGCATTGACAACAAATATGAAAACTTTACGAATAAAAACGGTGAACGTTGCAAAGGAAATTAAAGCCATTGGGAGGAATTTTGGGAAGGTTGCAGAGAGAAAGAGTAATAAAACTCAAAGCCAACGTAATTGGAAAGTTTTCTATCAAAAGAGGACTTATGACGCCGCATTTGATGCCACAGAGAAGGAAAGAAAACTGCCTTAAATACCAGCAATAGGAGCGTTGCATGCTGTATTGAAGGAATCCAGCAAAAATGTTTATCATATTACAACTAATCAGTTTTTAAATTGCGATTTTGAAGCTGTGATTAGAACAGATGGATTGAGGAAGCTTGGAACTATATTCTGTACTTCTTATATTAATTAGCATACCGGACAGGTAGTCCAGTAAATAGTGTGTTCAAACTCCATCTTCAACAAAACCAACTAAGAAGAAATATTTTTTTCGACAACTGGTTCTCAGCAGATTTCTGTTAAAAATTTGGAGAGTTTTCAAAAATCTGTCGTTCGGAGTCGACTTTAAACTGTAGTCTCACACACTCATGTACAAAATTAACACAAACAAGATAAGTGGTGCAAGAAGTTAGAGCGTGATCCAGACTGAAAGGTTGTTAAATATAAATGGATGGATACCGGGCAGCTATTTACAAATCTATAATCAGAATACCTACTAATTCGTTTGTATTCTTCAAAAGTTAAGATTGCTTATTTTGATTTGAAATACATTGTCAAACTTCTACCAAAAAGTTGAGACAAGTATACACCCTGAGCTACACAGCTTCGTGTTTTCCGATTTAAGATAGTCAGGGAAGAATGGAGCCAGAATTGGTTTAACGATTATCAGTTTCAATTTTCAATGAATATTATATGAAGCATACGCCAATCGTGGCCTGAGACATCCTAATCCCTGAGACATACTTGTTGTTGATGGTTGGTCAATTCTGGTGATAATTTTGATTCATAACTATATGCAGTTATTGTCAACCGTCATAAGAGTAGCGTCAAGGTTCTATACCTATAAAATGTTATTTTCAGAGCTTAATTAATTCTAAACTTTGTCACCGTTCTCCGATGAGCTAGGCATTGTTGTGATAGTTTACTGCACTAAAAAAGGGTAGTTTGTGCTTAGACTTTGATGCGACCAAGGTATTTGGTAAAATATGGACGATTTGATCTCTCACTATATCGCTCTTATAGTCAAAAAAAAAAAATAATTAATAAAGAAACGAAATATGATAGTAACATTTGCAGCTCATCATTGTGTTTCACTTACATCAGTAGATAGGTATTTTTGTTTTAAAAGTGGCTTTAAAAATTTAGTTTACAAACCCTTTTCGAATATTTATGGGCGCTTAAATTATGTTCAACATTTATTTCCATGTCTTGTCTTTGCCAAACCATAATTCTCGAATCCTTGTTCATATTTCTGCAAGTAAAAGATATTTCATTCGACACTGTTACAAGTTAATTGTTTAATTTATTTTTGTGTTGTTGTTATTTTTTATTTTTTTTTTCTTTGTTTTCAATGTCCTTTAGCCATAGCAATATCTATATCCAAGATATCAGCTTCTAATGTAACCAGAATTTGAGTGTTTTTGTCAAGCGTACAGATGTGGTAAATTAAATAGCACAACAGAAGTAGATGCAAAAAAATATTTTTTTTTTTTGACTTATGTTATGTTTCCTGCCATTTATTTCAAATTAAGAGAAGAAATTCTGCTTTTATTGTTTACAGTGCTTTTTAGCTATCACTGGCTGTCTTGAGGTTATCAAGTAATATGCTTACATACATAAATCCATAATATTTTTATTTTTATTTATTTTTCACTTTAACATTTGTGGTCATTTATGGATTTTTTTTTATTTTTTCTCCTTTTATTTCTGTATATCCTTAGAAGTATGTAAGTGTGTAAATAAGTCAGTATGTTGTTTAGATTTTTTTGTTGTCATTTTTTTGTATTTTCTTTGGTGTTGGTTGTTAAATATTTGAGCCTATTTAGGCCTGAAAATTTATGACCTGCAACACAGTTGGTGGTATTTTGTGACATGCTAGCATTTATTAAAAATATGTGTCTGCGTGTGTGTGTGTGTTTATACATTCTATCCTTGAATTATTTTTCTGTTTTTATAATCTGCTAATAAGTCTAAAAGCCAAGCATAATAAATATGATTTTTCTTTCTAAACAGTTTTTTTTTGGTAGTTTTTTTTTAAATCTGATGAGCCACTTTAAATTATTTGAAATGAATTTTCCTCAACATTTTCTGTACAAACCATTTAAGCACAGACTAGGACCTTGAATGTTTCCTTATACAAAGTAAGCAAGCGTCAGTTAAGGCAGTGGTGCAAGATATTCCACTTAATTTAGGCAGGGTTTTGTCCTATTTTCCTTAAATAAGGCGTCTTTCTCTCTATTAATTTAAAAAACACGGTTTTTTCTCGAATTTTGGCGAGCCTGGAAACAAAAACGTATTGTTGCTTATGCTTACAATTAAGCGATGAAATTATTTTGTTTGTTTTACCATCTACAATTTACAATTGTGAGACAAAAAAAAAACGTCTAAACTTTAAAGTTAAAAAATTATTTTTAAAAAATCAACAATTTAGAGTGTAACTTCCATTCATTAGAGGAAACAAATTCGAGTCCGTAATAAATGCTTTTAATGCAGCAATCTTTATATTAGACTGCTTGTACAAGGATGTCAGAAAAAAAGAGGTAAGAAGCGTCTGCTTTATATGACTAGTGCAGGGCACAGATACATGTGGTAAAAGACAATCTTTTCCACCTCCTCAGACCCACATCTTCTGCAGAAGGCATTCACCGAAAAGCCGAGTCTTCCGACGTAACTAACCAAAAGGACAGTATTTCATGAGAATAGTTATTGTGTAATGAATGGCCCTACGACCTAATAATAAACGCATATCAAATAGTGTTTGAAATATTGCACTTGCTGTGAACATGATTGTGCATCCTTGTCAAACGAGTGGACCATAAATGCATGCCTAATTGGTCATTACAATCCTTTAGTCATGATTACCACACCACCTATCTTGTAAGTGTTAATTTCATACATAAATAACGGTACTTACAGTTTAAAGTCATTTTCGAATGACAGATTATTGAGAGACTTTTCATAGCAAATTTATTCACTCTCAGAGTTTGTGCCAAAAATCTGCAGAGAGGAAGTCGTCGTTTAACGTGACCTTAAGTCTACCTACTAGATACGGCGAAAACAATAAGTCAAGGAAATCATGAAAGAACATTAAGAAAAAGTGGTTTTAAACAGTGGAGACGTATTGAAGAAAGAATGATATTTGAGGCTGCATGAAATAAAAGAAAAAATTTTCAAATTTCCATTTGTGGTTCAAAAACAATAAAGAATTTCAAAAAGTGGAATAATGTTCGAATGTATAGCAGTAACGTTATGAAAAACATCATGAAAGAAGCAGAGGAGAGAACCTTAGCAGATGATACTATCGGAATGGAAAGGTATTACATCTGGTGATATTGAAAGAGTAATTGCCATGAAAAGTTTCAGAGTCGGCGTTAAACTGTAGGTCCTGCCACACGCATGTATAAAATTAACACACACACATGATGTGATAATATATATCGTAAACCTGACTGAAGAGTTATAATAACCAATTAAGCATGTATTTCATGATTGTTAGGGGATTATCAGCTTAAATGCAGCCTTTAGTTGGATCTGCAAAAAAGGTCTAACAATATCCAATCAAATGGTCTCCTACTCTATCAGGAATCGGTCACATATTAAAGCCTGAAATCGTTTGTGTGATGTGTTTGAAACCACATACAGTTCGTTTATAATTTTCAATTAAAGACCACAAAAAGTCGTTATCATTCCGATACCGGTCATAATGGTCTAGGCCGGATCTGAAGATTTTTTTTTTCACGCTTGCTATCTTCGATCCAATATATGAGAATTTGGATTGCTAACCACACCGAAATAAGTGAACCTCAGTGTTGAAGGAAATTTTGATCAAAAAATCAGAATTGAAATCCAGTTGCTCTAGTAGCCAATCATCATTAACTACGACGTTTTCTATAACGAAGCGATATTTTTGGCATTTCAATTTTTTTTTTTTCATTTTGACAATCATAAGCACCCCATAAGGCGTGAAATGGGAACGGTTTTAAATCACTTCCTTTCCTATGCCTTCCTATTCAAATTATCGATGTTCGCAAGTGAATGACCTTGCTCTCTACCGGAGTTTTGAAATCCACTAAATCTATAATACGATATTAATAACGGTAATAATCTTCTGGAAAACCCAACAAAACTCATTGGACTCATAAGGATTTTAATTTAAAAAAAAACTTCCATAAACTTCACTTATAATCAAGTCATAAAGTATTCCCTTTTTCTGTTGTTTTTTTTTTTTGTTTTTGTCGTAATTTTTTAAATAAAAAGAAAAAAAAAATGATTTTATTGCCAGCAAAAGAAATTAAAATAAAAACCATTGGCTTCTATTTCTGTTGGCTGCCTGAATTTACCCGAAAAA
Organism: Sarcophaga bullata; assembly: GCA_005959815.1. NCBI lineage: Eukaryota > Metazoa > Arthropoda > Insecta > Diptera > Sarcophagidae > Sarcophaga > Sarcophaga bullata. Next base: position 10,510 of record QOCX01001115.1, on the reverse strand, counting down.
GTTTATTTTCCTTGATGTCTGCCAAACACAATAAAAAACGAAAAAAAAAATTTGGAGAGAGAAAACGAGAAAAAACCCAGAATTTCTTTTGGCTTCAAGTTTAAAAAGGTTCGTTAGTTTTTCTATGTTTTAAATGAATTGTTATTGTTGTTGTTAATGCTATAGTCGTAGTTGTTTTGTGTATGAGTGTGTGTGTGTGTGTGTTAGTATGTATTTTATAAAATTAGGATAATTTGAATTTTATTAGGAAACCACAAAAGAAGAGCTTTAACTAATTTTAACTATGTTTTGTTGTTTGTGTTGTTGCTGTTGCTGGTGTTGCGCCGTTACTATTGTTTTTTTTTTTCCATAGTTTTGTATGCACATACACTTTAGTTCCATTTTGTAGAGTCTAGTTGAGTTGTGTTGGGTATGAGCTTAGTTCACTTCAGTTCAGTGCAGTTCAGTTCAGTTCAGTTTAACTGTAACAGGGTTTTTTCCCTTCTTCTTTTTGGCTTATTTAGTACCAATGTGTTGTAGTAGTATGTGTGCCTCTTTCTCTCTTTCTCTCTCTCTCTCTCTCTTTCTGTTTCACTGTGTAAATAGGAATTTTACTTTTTGTTGTCCGTACGTATTGTATATCGTGACTATGAGCCTGGACTGTTGTTGTACGTGGTTTGGAGAGAGAGAGAGAGAGAGAGAGTAGAAGAGAGAGCAGTACGAGAGCGTTTGGTATGCTTTTTTAAAACGGAAGTTGTTTGCTTGTTTAGTAACAGTAATTTTCTTACCAAAAAGGCAATATTTAATTGTATTTTTATTGGACAATAACAACAATAACAACATTTCGTTTCTATTTTGTTTATGTTCTAACTACAGTTGGCATAATATTGCTGCACATTAATTGGAATAAATAAAAGAGAGCAACAAGCCAGTGAAACTAAAGGACAAAGAAACAGAGAGAGATAGAGAGAGAGAGAGGGAGCGAGAGAGAGAGTATAAACAAAAAGTTAAAACATTAAAAATTAAAATGGCAACAGATAATCTAAATGTGTCATCGTTAAGCCAAAAAGAAAAGCAAACGAAAAATATTTATAGCAACAGGAAATTAGTAAATCCTTTAGTTTTTAAGTACTTTTACATGCTCTCTACTCTCTACTCTCTACTGTTGCTGTTTCTCAAGTAAATCTCTTAAGATTTATCTTCTTCTTACGACATTTTCATTCACATTTTTTTGTTTTTTTTGTTTTATTCATTCATCGTCTAGATTTAAGGATAATGAAAATTCTTTTGCATCTAACTTAACGTTAAATATGCTAAACACTTGCATGTTAATTTCTGTTTAAGACCTAAGGTAACATATTACACCTTCAGTACGTAGCTTCAAAGAAAAAATATTTTCTTTCTTTTCCTTTTAAACACAATTTTTTTTTTGTTGTAATTTTTATCTTTTTCTCGGTGGCAATTGTATGTGTTTAGCAAATGGCTTTAAATAATCAAAGGATAAAAGCCGTTAATTGCAGTGTTTAATGTTTTTTTCCTTTTCTTTGTAGCCAGTTTTCTTTTATGCTCTCCGTTCCTTTCTCATTTTTTTTATAGAATTTACTAGTTAAACCAGGTGTTCTCAATTAATACTCTAATGATTCCTTTTTATGGCTTTTAGCTCCCAGACAACTTGAAACAAATCGATATGTTCTCTCCTTATCCTTTTTCTTTTTTCTTTTTTTTTGCATTTTCTTTAAGCATAAAACTTTCTATCAAGTCTTTAACGGTGGAGAGATTTTCATTTGAAAAAAAAAGAAAATACAAGAGGAGAGAAGGCAGTTAGTGAAGAAAACATACGCAAAGTAAGAAGAATAGAGAAAGAATAATGACTACAGCCATTTTGCATTAAGTTAGTTGCTGAAATTCAATTTGACCCTAAGCAGGGTTCCCTTATAGTATCAAAAAAAATTTTTTTTCTCTACTGGTTGCTTACATTTCTGACTGGCCTCGTGTCCCAGGCATATCTGAGCTAAGAATTTTATTCAAATCTTATGTGTTAGAAAATTTCTGAGTTTTTCTGCCAATTTGCCAATTGCTAGGGCATATTTTTCTCTTTCTTGTTTACTACGTCTGCAGCAGTTATTGTAAGATGCAAAGGAACCACTGTGCTAATATAAGCGCTACGAAGATTTGCTACAATTCGTGTTCTTAACTTGTATCTACACCGTACCAGATTAGTCTGAACTTTTTACAAATTTTATTTTCTTTATGAATGCCTCTTAGAACTCACAATTTCACGTGTAAATTCGTTAGTAGTTGTTGTTGGACCTACAGTTTAAAGTCGACTCCGAACGGACAAATTTTTGAGAAACTTTTCAGGGCAATTTTATTTACTCTCTAGAGTTTTTGCCAGTAGAAATATTTGTTCGCATTTCGATTTGTTCGAGATGTCTGATCTGGGGTTGGAAACGTGGCCTCACGTCTAATAAACAAACACACTGCCTGCTAGGCTACGGCGACTGTGGTTGTTATACCAGCTATTTGAAATGCATCAGTTATGTTTTTCCTGATGACCTCCCCACTGAATTGTTTAAGACCGATTGTAATAAGATGGTAGGGCGCGTGCACCAGCTTATTTACCAAATATGGCTAGAGAAAAGTATGCCCAACGATTGGAATCTCAATGTCCTCTGTCCTATCCTGAAAAAGGGAGACCCAACGTTATGCGCCAGCTACAGGGGTAAGCCTTCTGCCTATCGCATATAAGGTTCTTACAGGCGTATTGCGTGAACGACTGAAGCCACTCGTCAAAACACTGATTGGACCTTATCAGTGCGGCTTCAGACCTGGCAAGTCCACCATCGACCAGATCTTTACACTACGCCAAATCCTGGAAAAGACCCACGAAAACAAGTTGACACACACCATCTTTTTGCCCCATAAGGGATCGTGTTTTTGCCGCAATGTCTGAGCTCGGTATACCTGCGAAGCTGATAAGGCTATGCAGAATGACGTTGAGCAATTCCTGCAGCTCCGTCAAGGTAAGAATGGACCTCTCCGAACCTTTTGATACCGTGCGAGGTTTCAGACAAGGCGATCCTTTATCATGCAACCTCTTCAGCTTCGTCATTGAGAGTGTTTTGCGAAAGGCAGGAGTGCTCCGGCGAGACGGGTATTTGATGCGGGGATCTACGGAAGTCGGCGAAGAGGACGACCTTGTATCCGTTGGAAGGACCAAGTCGAGGAAGCCCTGTCATCGATTGGTGTGACCAACTGGCGTAGGCGCGCAAGAAGCAGAGGCGCCTGGAAGTCATGCAGGCCGAAATCCGTTAATCAGTTTGTTATGGCCAATTAAGTAAGTCTGTATCACAAAAGCCAGTAACCTAATTGAGAGTATTTGTGTCTCACTATGTCCCCCAAAGAGCCATGGTATTCTTACTCAGTAATGAATGTGAAATACAATTTTAGACTGTGTTGCATTTCCGCTGTTTCGAGTTTCATTTGGGTAATTACTTATAAACTTAATTGGGACTTCATAAGTGAAGTTCTTCACCAACGATAGAAGGCAACATTATTGTCCTACGACTATACTAAACACCACAACCATTTAGTCACTATTACGATCTAGCTTCTTACACCATCCATGTTGGGAGTGTGAAAATATTCATGGCACCTTTATTTATCCTCACAGTTTTTGCCAGAAGAGGAGTCATGTTGTTCGAGATGTCGAATTTGGAGTTCGAAATCACGAGCTGTCGTTTATTAAGCCAACACAACACCTACAAGACAACGACGCACAACTTGCTTGCTTAATAGGTGCAGGTATGATCGGAGTCATGCCGGTCCGTTCATGACAGTTTGCCTAGCACTTTTATTCACACCATTGGCAGAAGTTGTTTTTCTATTCCCGAAAGTACAATCAATGTTCATGCATAAGCGCGTGATTAGTTTCTCAGTCTTAAGGCCAACCACTATCAAGTGTTGTTTAAAGCTTATTCTCGAATCAATTATAAATTCAAGATTCTTTAGAGCCTTTTACAACCTTATTTAGCCATCCCCACATTATTGTTGCAGTACCGTTACAGTTTGCCAACCGGTTTCTAAATATCAAGCTGTCTAAATATAACCTCTAAAGCAAAGTCTTCAATATTACACAGAACGATGCGCCGTAATATAGTATAAGCTTTAAGCATTGTACGTCGTAGTCCACAATGTTGATTCAGAATACTCTGGGATGCCAGTAGTGGCAATGCATTCTCTGACATCCACTTTTGCTAATTTCTGTAATATACAGAGTCGGAAATAACTACTTATGGTCCGCAATAAGTACTCTGATCGCCGTAGTTTAGTAGATAGTGGTTCAAACCTTAGCTAGGATATGTCGAACAGCTCGAAATATAAAAAGAAATTATTTGCTTTGGCAAATTCTCTCAGCAGTCTTGTAACAAAAATTGCCATGAGAAGTTACTCGATTTAAAACTGTAAATTCTGCCACTCATGTATAATAATTTACACACTTAACATGTATGGTGTGAGGAGTTAGATTGTAATCCTGTAAATAATTAAGAACTTAAATACTGTTACATTTTTACCTTTTAAAAACGTTTGAAATAAGAGTTCGTATATTGCAAATAAAAAACAAAATAAATTTTTTTTGTTTAATTTTAACTTACATTCTTATTATTCGACAACTTATGTGTGGCCAACGACAACAATTGCTTTATTTGTTATTACTTTGTTTATGCCCTTTGCGATAAACAATAACAATTACGATACAATTGTTCTGTAGATCTTTGTAACGAAGATCTTCAAACCAGGATTGGTTTACTTCACACGTAACGCGTCTTCACACAAGACTGACTGAACTTCTGTTCCAACTTTGCATGTTTTGCCTTGCCTTTTATATAGTGACGTAAACAGTCTGATGAATGTTCTCGTAGGCGAAGGTTCTAGTCTTCGCCTTCACTAGCATTCTATGAATGTAAACAACATGTAAACAACATGTTTACATGCATACATGTTTACTTGCTTTTTGTTAGTGTAGGTTGTTTACGTTTGTTCCTGATGTTGTTGTTGCTTGTTGTTTACTTGCTGATTCCTTTTTCTTGTTATTCTGATGTTGTTGTTTTATTTTAGTTAATCAAGTAAACAAGTCCGCTGTACATTTAATTTTGAATGTTAACGATGTTCCACCCATTTCCATTTGTTGGTAAATATGTTTGTGCTACTCAATAATTTGTGCGCTGTAAGGTTAAAAAAAAACCGTTTTTGCAAATCAAACAATTTGGGGGTTCATTGGGAATTAAAAAATCATTTTAAGTTCGTACTCAACAATACTAACATAAAACGTATGTCAGGTGGGTGTATCTTAGTTTTTTTTTTTATTTGCCGTAGTGTTATTTAAGTAAATTGATTGCTATTCGACTGGCAGTTCTTGGTGCAACAAAGACGAACGAGACAATATACTATGGCGGGGTTAGAGGATATGTCAGTGTGGTCTATTGCTGTGATCCACATGATATTCATAAGATGATATAGTGACCTGACAGATTCCTTAGTAACGATCCTCGGACAGAACTACTCTACAATTTTGACACCACCAGTAATAATAGTGAATGATGCAATTTGGACGCTGAATGTTCTCATATTGATGAGTCAAAGTCACAGTAATGGTACGTTTAACTATTCGGCCTAGGATATATAATTTATCTTCCAAGCGTATGCTCTAGAAAATTTTGATAAAATCAATGTAGATAGGAAAAACCAAAATTTGCGTTGTACTGTCTGAACAATCTGAGTTAATTACGTTGCGAAAATGAATCACCCTTTCCAGAATTCCAAGTTATGTAGGAAATCCTATCAATATTGAGGAAGATTTGCCTTAAAAGAGGGAAGTCTTCCATTTTTCTATTGGGGACAAAAGTTTTCTATGGAGTGCAAAAAAAGACTTTGATAGCGCCGATTTGAGATTTAAGGTTTTTCTAGTACAATATATAGTGGGAATGAGATTCATTATTGAATCAGATTACCTTTAGGGAAAAACCATGTTGACGAAAACATAACTATGACGTCCTGATAGTTTTCTGTCGCAATGTTTTACATGTCTATACAATAACAACAGCTGTATTTAAAATTTCCTTCATTGGCATTCTATTTGGTCAAGGCATAGATCTTATGATATAAGAATCTTTAACCTTTTAATAACAGCAGCCCTGTGAGAACAAGAACGTACAAAACATACTTTTTCTTTGATAAGTACAGGATCAAACTTTACAAATCTTTGCGACAGGGTGGCAGTTATTCCTTGATTGTCTGTTAAGGCAATGGAAGGTCAATTAATCGAACTAAAACTAATTTTTCTGAAATTGTTACTTAGATTTGCAACAAAAATAAAACAAGTGCTACACGTTTTAGTCTCAATTTTGGTGTAAGAGCTTTAAAGCGTCTAGATTGAAGCCGGTAGTCTATGTGTTCAAATATGCTATCCACACTATGATTTCGTGCACTACACATTTTAATTTATAATCCATATATAAAGCTTAATATTTTTGTTAGAACCTATATTTTGTTTTCTTATGTTGCAGATGTATGAATGAGGTGCAAGCCCATTACTCCTTAAACAGCACTACCCACTGCTTTTGGTCAAACTGAGCTTTGTTTATGCGATAGAGTCATGGAAAATTGACATTTTATTTTGCGTTCCACCCAGAGAAGCCATATCGGATTTTAAACGATGTTATATTTCTGGATGTTATACTCACACACACATTGTTTTTAAATTTAAAAGATAAAAGCGATTAATGTATGACCGATATTTCTCACCGGAATATATATCCTTTCAAGATTCTAAATATACGAGTACACAGTTTGTATGCTTTTGTTCCAATAAACCATACTCCAACCCAACAATTTTCGCTGACCTTCCCTTAATGTGTGCGTGTTGTCTATACGTTCGCTTCTCATCTTGATTCGAACGTTTCACCATAATGTGAAAAAAACGAACTTAGACAAATTTTTTTTAAACGCCATTGCAATTGCGTAAATTCTTCGAGAGTTTAGGTATAAAAACCTACTCTTGACTCTTGTGCGCATGTATTAAAAGTGCATTACAGTTGTAAAGGAAATGTATTGATACAAAAAAGATGTAGCATCCCCTGGTTTCTCACACCATCTGTTTTGTGTGCGAGAATTGCTTGAGCTGATATGGTGGACAAGGCTTTGCAAAATACTTCACTAATCTATCACTGAGTGGGTGTTATCATAACAAACGGAAGCTTTGACGAATGTGAAAATTGGAGGAGGTCTAATTTTTTAAAAAGCTGAAAGAACGGAAATTCCAAAAATTTCGTAAACTTTTTACAATCTACGTCGTATCTGAGATGGACTACTTCAATTAGTTTCTATTCCTTAAAAGTTGCTGAAACTTTAAGATGATTTCGCTATTCTGTACCTGTAGTCCTTTGTACCTTATTGTCCTTTTATTTCAGCCTGCAAATGAGTTAAACTATTCCAACGTAGTATGAAGTCAATGACTTGGAGATAAAAGCAACAATAGCAGAGGAATTGATGTCATTTAATAAATACTTTTACATTCGTTTGCTTATTCCTTTAGCTTCTCTGTCTGTTTGTTTCTTTTTGTGTTTGTGGTGCAAGTACCACAGTGTACCATTCACAAATTGTGTATTCTACCGGCAACCAATAAAAGCAAGTATGAGTAATTGAAACTTCCTTTATACGTATATTCTGCACATAAACTAACAACTGTCTATACAAAGTTAAAAAAATGACAATAAAAAATGCAATAAAGAGAAATGTGTTTGCTTTCTGTGCTGGTTTTCTAGTAGTGTTGTATAGGTAGAGGAGAAACATTAACAAAGTCAGAGACAAAAATGCTGTGCTTTTATCAACTTTGGGTCATAAATTTAATTTAAACTTTATTTGTAGAACATCTTTATGTGGTCACATACAGTCACTGAAATAATAATGCGTACATTTTTCAGTTTTTTCTCTTGTATTAAATATTGTTAAAATCCTTTAAGAGGTACCATTGTAATGCGACCGTACGATCTATTACCATTGTAATGCGATCGCACTGCTTTCAATCTACGCAGGAAATTCTACAAGATATTGCTCCTTCATCATCACAGAATCCAAATGTTGGGTTCGAAACGACTATCAAGCATACTATTCAAAAAATCCGGTTACCAATATTATTGTTACATAAATGAAAATGGTGCAACATCTTTTAACATTAAAATGTTAAACAAAACCTACAAAACAGAACAACACTTGTTTACTTTCATTAACGAACATAAACAACAACATCAAGTATACGAAAAAAAAAAGAAATAAGTAAGTAAACAACAAACGACAACAACAGCAGGGACAAACGTAAACAACAACATGTATGAATGTAAATATGTTGTTTACACATGTTGTTTATATTCATAGAATTCTCGTGAAGGCAAAGACTAGAACCTTCGCCTACCAGAACATTCATCAGATTGTTTACGTAGCTATATAAAAGGCAAGGCAAAGCATGCAAAGTCGGAGTAGAAGTTCAGTCAGTCTTGTGTGGAAGACGCGTTGCGTGTGAAGTAAACCAATCGTGGTTTGAAGATCTCCGTTAAAAAGATCGACAGAACAATTGTGTCGTAATTGTTATTGTTTAACGCAAAGGGCATAAACAAAGGAATAACAAATAAAGCAATTGTTGTCGTTAGAACCTGTTGTGAACAGTGGCACACAAAAGTTGTGTGATAGTAAAGATTTAATTAGAATTAAAACAAATTTATTTTTATTTTTATTTGCAACCTACGAGCTCATATTTCAAACGTTTTAAAAGTTAAAAATGTAGCATTATGTTACTTCTAGATATATCTATGCATGCCTCAAATCTTCTCCGACTGCAATTTCCCAATAAAAGTTTTGAATGCTTCAAGCCTCTTTAGTTTAAAAACACCTTTGCCTTCCATGAAAAAATGAGTGCATGAAACTTCCAGTCCTCGCAACACTCATTTAACTGCTGGTTGCCACGAATCTCACCCATAACAACAGATTCAATTTTCCCTGACAGCCTGGTGGACAATCGTTTACATTTGGTGAAAATTATCAAAATTGTATGGAGATGGGGTTTGCATTGTTTTTCGTTTTTAATCAAAAATATGAATGTCAGCTTTTTCATGTGTGAATATAAACAAAAGTAGAAGATTACGGTTTCATTGTTACAAAATTGACGAAGGAACATTGCTCATTACGTTGCCTTAGAACTATTTCGGGTGACTGTCTACCTTTACATTGTTTTGAGACCTAAGGTATGTTTAATGAATTTAGGTTGTAATGAAAGTATAATTACGTACAAGTGTTAAAAGATGTCAAGTTATCGATACATTATATCGAGTTCAACCTTTCTTGAAAATAAGCTCAATACAAGACAAACACAACTATTATGCAATCGAATCTTTCGTACACAAGAATATTTGGTTCATATTTATGTACTTATATACAGTAAGCAGCAAGAAACGTTATCCCTGTACCAAATGATATTTCAATGCATTTGTTTTAAAATAAATTCAACTCTTATCTCTTCGTTCTTTTAACTCTGTTTAAAAATCGTACTCCAATTTTTTAAATAAAATGTTTAATGCTTATATGTTGCACCATTCACCGATGATTCACTGGTCCTACGTGACTGCAATTGGACCTCTAATAATATACTCTCAATAGCATGATAAACATTGTTGGATGAGTAATGGCAATATCACAAAACTACAAAGCTTTCAAGGACAGTACTTCCGGGAATGTAGAACAGCGTTGATGACAACATAAACATTGGACTTGTAAACGATATCCAGTAAATTATGTAATTGTCCCCTGTCATTATTAATCAAATGGTTCAAAGATGGATTCTTATAGAGGGAGTTCCTCGTCCGTGGCCAGTTCACATCACTCCCACGTGTTATGATCATTACTCAAGTCACCTTGTTGGTGTCTAGGTGATCTAAGTAGCGTTAATATAAAAATTATGGACCGATAATGCCGCAAGTCTAAAATCTTCATATAACAATTATGGTATTGTCCAAAATTATACAAAAATGTGTGTTCACATGTAGCCCTCATTATGGATATGATTTTTCGATGAAAGTTATGGTAAGTTGCCTCAAGGTTGCCAAATAGGCTTCAAAGTCCATCTCTGCCAATAGTAATTTTGAAAACCCAATGAACTAATTCTAGATGTAGCTTCAGTATTCGTTATTAACTGTCAAAGGTTGAAAGTCGCCGTTAGATGACTTTATATACGTACTCTGCTAAAATGTTTTCTATATGAATATATGTGTGTATATAACATTAAAATGTTAAAAAAAAACTACAAAAAGAAAACAACGGTATTGTTTACTTGATTAATAAATAAACAAAAATATAGCAACAACATCACGATTACGAAAGAAGGATAAACAAGTAAACAACAAACAACAACAACACTGCAAGGACGAACGTAAACAAGATACAAAAACAACAAACAATAAAACATAAATAAATTTAAATTTAT
>QOCX01001114.1:32228-46249 GCA_005959815.1 Sarcophaga bullata | reverse complement strand
CGAATTGCAATGCCTACATAGACTACTTGGCTATCAATTCAGTGTCTTACGTTCCTTATTAACATCACAAGCTTGCCAGGGGATTCGTTTATTTATCCGGGAAATACTGCATTATCTTTTTCTCCCTTAGGCATAGGCTCTTATTTAGAAATTGTATTGCAAACGTAAAGGCCATATGTAATCTTCTCAAAATAGGAGCCTTGGTCATACGTAATCTTCTCAAAATGGTATCCTTGACCACGCATAGCCCAAAAATTTGTGAAAAGTTTCACTGTACACAAGCATTTGCCGGCTAGGAGCGATGCCCTTTTCAATCGCTTAGTGAAGTTATGCTGTGTGTGAAGAACCTGAAACCAGAAGAGACGAAATAAGTGTAGAGAGAACTTTTTTCTCCCGAATTCTGATCTCTGTCTTCACTGCACATGTGCGCTAACAGGAGATGCAATTGTTGTAATCTGAGGATAGCTATAGTGGCCACAATTAAGCTAAGTAGAACTAAATCATATTAGAAAGTATTGTTATATCTTGTATATATTGTGATGTATATATGTAAGAGGAACCATTTGATGTCTGCTTAAGTAGTATAAACTTATCGCCATTGCTCCGCTCTGTTGAGTCTGAATGTACATATTAGACGTGCGCAAGACATATAAATGGGGGGCAAACGGATGGCCAAGTCATGTTATCCCATGCCGATTCATATCTCTCTCACCCTGAATAGTTCAGATGACTATTGTAAGAAAACCTCTCGATGACTTCATCCCACAGCCAAATGAAGAACTACGCGAATGAAATCGATCATCAATGAGAAATAAATTGGTATAACTATGACAGCCAAAGTTAGAACAAAAGTTCTGGCCCGTATACAGGATTTGGGATTTACTTGTTAATGGGCATAGGTATGTGGGTTAGATGTGTAGAAAGGAGTAACTGATGGCAAGAGCCTTACTTAAAAAGGCCAGTGATTGTTGCCCGATTATGTGACGACCCTATGCATATTAACCTATCTAAGAACGCACCCGTACACTGTCAGTAACGTGCAAATACCTCGTTCAAATCCAGCATCATTGCCACCTAAGTTGGAATTAGACTTATATTGTGCTATATCGAAAACCTAAAAATTGACTATGCTCATGCACATATGCTGTGTACATCGGTAAAGACATTGAGTCCAATATAGGGAGTTCGAAATGAAATAGAAGGATTCAGAAGGAACCTACGGTTTCACATGATATGATTATATGATTCTAGAAATGAATACTGAGCCTTGTAGGGAAGATGCCTGCCTGCCTTCTTGCTGTTGACATTAATCGGCCTCGCCATAATCATCACCTGACACTTTCTTATTGCATCTACAAATCAATGAGGAACCTTTAGGTTCTCTGAGAATGCCTATTGAAAAGTCCTCTAGTCGGCTACTGGCCAGTTTATCAGCAATGTAATTTATTCATAAATCGATAATAATCTACGATATGCATTTACTAACCCTCGAAAATCCACAACATATAAGAGTTAACTTCTGATAACTACAACCAAACACCTTCTTCCCTGAGGATAATTCTCGGATTTAAAATCTGTTAGTTCCCTGCACGGACATTAATAAAAAAAATCTTATCGTATGTGTGATGAGAGATATCTTTAAATCACCAGCAATGATGTTGTGATGAGTAGCTGGATGCGCAGATGAGTGACTGTTTTTCGTGCGGAGAAACATGACTTCCTCTAGTTAGTTTCGAAAAGTGGCATTAGAATTATGTGACATTGTAGTTTGTTAGATACACTTGCTGAATCAGGCTTGAAACAGACCGTATAATGTAAAAAAACTGAATAACATAGGAGATAATCGAGGAAAAGATAACTTACTCTCTTCTGAAAAGTACACAGCATATATTAAGCGGACTCATTATCGAAAAATGTATAAGTAATTTTTAATATTTCGATAAAATGACGAGAAAGAGTTATGTGACAATTCTTAATTTGATAGAACATATCATAGGAAGCCTCGGTCATACTCCTAGTCGGGATAAAAGATTGTTAGAGTGTCCGTGTGGTACATTGTATATGGAAAGCCTGCTGATAAGTGTGGAGAAGGATATATAAAAAGGGAATTTTATTCGCATTGTGAGAACGTCTCATGAGGCTATCTCCTGTATAATAATAGGCATCAGTTTAGTTAATATAGAATATGTTGTACCCATTAATTCATGTTGAGGCAATAATTAAGGTAATAAGACATATAGTTCGCGTAAATGATATTGGTCTCGTTATAGCGTAATTTTCAATACTTCAAAATTTATAAACACGTTGTATCAATAGTATAGACGTAAATGAACCGAAAAGTATGACTAAATGAATTGCTCAATCATAAAGTTATACCATATATTAGGTATCCAGTACGTTCAGTTGTGGTAATCTCTCTCGAATGTTTAAATACATGTTCAGAATTAAGCGATAGCCTTCCGCTCACGCGAGGTAGTATCGCGAATAATTTAACACACCGGAAAAATACACTGACAGTTGCTTACTTGTGATACATGCTATTGGTTTGAGATGCTCCTAGAGACTTAGGCTTCTGTGTATCTATATAGAAAGTATTTTGCAAGTAAAATGCACCACACCTATACTGTATAATATCTATCATGCAATTAATAGGGAGCACTTGGTCCATACGTATGATACTTCTATAAAAATGTGGGATAATGTTCTTATTTGTGAAGCGTCGTAGTTAAGAGCCTTCTAGTCAGTTATATGTTTGTGTAATAGGTCCTATTTCCTTATCCGGAACAGGCTATAAGTCTGGTGTAAGAGGACACGTATGCACATTTTCATATATTGCATGGTATTTTTAGTATGATGCTTGTATCTTGCAATCCAGTGAGGCCACTCGGAATAGAACGATAACGAGAAAATGTATTAAAATAAATTTTTAATGCCAATCTGCGTTCTATCATCATAGTTCTTTTAGTTTTGTCACATTGCCTATATACCGTCAAGAGAGATGAGCAATTGATTTTATCGAATAATATATGATAATTACTAGATATGCTTAACTTTTGCTTAACTATATATTAACTTACGGATATTAGATGATCGAGATGAGGAATGCGTAAGAGGAACGGCTTTTTGTCAGCATCTAAATTTTTGTATCTATTCTCACATTATCGAAAATTTTTATCAGGTGCGCAGGTACACATAAGTAGGATTGCCTATTCACTCTCAGTATGATTTATCCGGTATATGTCATTAATTATAAAGCTTATAGAGAATAGCTCGAATGAATTAACTTCAATGGTAGTGACAAGTGAAAATGAACAAATTTTGGTTACTACGCTTGAAAACTTGGCCCGTATTGATTGTAATGGGCATAGGAGGGTTAGGGTTGGAGATTGCAGGGCTTCTTAAAAGGAAAGAGGTCCAATTCGACCAGCATTTAGAGCTATTAAAACACAACTTAGTTACTCAAACCGGATCATCAAAATTCACTAGGAGGAAACTATTCGAAATCTGCCATGCAAGTTGCTGTGTTACTACAGGAAAGCTGAGTCAGGACCGTCAAAAAATGAAGTCATGAAACTACGTTTGTTTATGACAGAAATTACTGAGGAAGATATATACAGGCCATAATCTCAAATCTTTTTGGCATTCTCTATCAAAAGGATTGTGGTCCGTGAAGATATTGGAGTCCATCTGTCGGCTGCATGTCCAGTTTATCAGCAATGAATTTTACCAAACAGATAATTCGTTTATAATTCTAATCTCCATTGTAAGACTTACTTTTGGGCTGAAGGGCTAAAAGCATGTAAAGTAAGAGTTATAATCTCTCTTATCTTAGATATTAATCAAAATTTCCCACCTGAAGGAATTTCATCGGGATAAACTTATAAAACCCATATGTAACTCACACCGTTGGAATATTTTTAAATCGTTTACGCCTCTATAGGGTGGTCTTAGTTAACCGCATACTCCTGCTCTGAAGAGTTAGTGTTGAAGATTAAAAACCAAGTAGCATTGCAGGAGAGCGAATTAAATATGCATTGTTGAGTGAGAGGAGTGGATGAGTGTAGAGAGTATATAGGCTATATGAACGTAACAACCATATACACGCGAATAACTGAGCACATACTAATAGTAAATATGAATCTATACAAAGAAGTATGTAAGTAAGTAGAATAACATTGCATATATATATGCAAAAGTATTTTTGTTACCAAATGTATGATACCACGTCTACTTGCTAAGACTTTTATCAGATATTTAGCTCCTCAACGTGTATTTATATACTTATTTTATATATTTGTTTATTGTCGAACATTGCGATAACAATCATTTAACGTTCTGTAATTTCATTCTAGAGCCTGCGTATGAATTCTATAACAGCAGGAAATACGTCATTGAAACTAGAATTTTACTGAATAAGAGTGACTTCCATGAAAGAAGACATCCTCTGCTATGTAATTTGGACAGCTGTGTGTCTTCAGTTTTCAGTTTACTCTTTTGGATACATTAGTTCACATGATATCTCGAGCACGAGCTGGCGAGAAAACATCGACTCGTCACCCGCTTGGTCGTTACTTGACTAGATTCTCAATGTGATCTATCCATTTCATCCACATATAGCTTATGTTTAAGATAGAAGTTTATATATTCCTGCTAAATCAGTAGTGGAGAAAAAGTCGATACTAAAACAATATGAAGGATAGATAGCTCTATCATACTCTATCGTCCGCTATATGAACTACCGCAGCTTCTTGTCTCAATGCAACCTCGTCTCATATCCAGGTCCCTCGGTATATGTACCAAAATTAAAAAACCACATACTCCTAATGCTACTGTCATCAATATAGAATGAAAAATATTAAGGTCTAAAATTAGAAATATTAGCTGAATGAGAGTAAATATAAGTATACCGATAGAGTAAGCAATATAATTAAGAGGCTAATAAAAAAGGATATTTGATTGTATGTATTGTGCATATATATATATGTAATAAATGAAGTACCGTTTACAGGGTGAAGAAAACCCTATATAATAATAAGAAAAGGGCAAATACAGATGGAGAGAGAATATGATCCTTTATAGAATATATATACTGGATTGTGATTCTAGCTCTTTGTTTCCTTCATGTGGTTCATTCAAAGGAATAACCTTATTAACATAATGGTTAAATATATATATATCTGAAAGAAGCTCGTTATAATATTAATTTTTTGCTTTGCTTTTTCTTGTGCGTAGGTGTTGCTTTTTGTTTCTCTTTGCTCCTTTTTTATTATTATTACTACATTAACCTTATTATAGCTCCATTTCATGATATCATGCGTCTTGCGATTAATATACCATTGTTATATATGTTAACATAACACATATAGGCATTGTCCACTCTACAATGCTTTATATTGACATTTCATATGAAATAAGACTCATTTTGTGAAGAAATCTTTTCAGTGATCCAATATAAATCATCTTAATGTTAATTATAATACAATATAATGGAAGACATTATACTATCCAAACAAACAAATTCTGAAATGACAGGATGAAAACAAATATAATCTTCATGTTCTATTGTCTCTATATCTATCGGCTAAATTGGCATATTGGCGCGAAAGGATAATAAGTATTAGAAAGATATAACTTTCTTGTTTAATCTAAATATAACCTATTCCAGACATTATAAAATCATAAACCTTGATTTTAATAATTAGAAAGGATCTCAATTACCTTTAAACAGCGAAGTTATGCCTATGATATTGAGTAAATGGTCCATATTCAGCAATGCCGTCTCTCAATTATAAAATAGGATATATAATAAAATGGCAGACGAAAAAGATAACAACGAGACCCCAAGACGTAGGTATGAGAGCGAAAGTATGCGCGGCGAAGTATATCTATAAAACGTAGTGAACCAAATTAATTTTGAGAGAGCTCCACAATCCTAGCGTGCCTAAGTGGACCGAATTATAGTGTTAAGAAGTATGTTATAACCTCCTTTCTATATAATAACAAACAATTGTTAAAGGATCACACTATAGATGGATGATTCCTCATATGATTGATGAAGCAACTCATTTAAGCCCAATAACTTCTCTCATATAGTCTAAAATGCTAGATTTAATACGATGTTTTTTTTTTTTTTTTGACCTTAACCTATCGTTCTAATAAAGAATTTCGTCAATCAATTAGAAGTTAAAAATGTCCATTCTCTATTCATTGTGTTCAGCAATAAATTTACCTCGTGAAAATTGACTACAGAAATCAAATAGGCACACCTCGAGCCCAAGGTAAGTTAATTTTGCTATACAGTTGTCGCAGTCTATTACTTGTATAAATTGTTTAGAAGACATATGTATTTACGTGCGGGCAAAATTCAATGACGTTTGAGGCCATCATTTCATATCCTCATTGTGACCGTACTATCTTGTACAATATATGTATTGTTATAGCAGTCTATTACTGATTATTGCTTCTGTATAAGAGTGAATTGGTCGTTTGATATAATGATGCCTATCATATCGTACTGCTGAACTACTTCCTACCTCCTTTCTCAGTATCCCTGTTCTGGATGCACATTTATTATTATGGATTATATATAAGATAGAGATATATTTAAAAACACATACATAGATAGAAACAATTATACTATTTATGACTTGGAGAGGTGTATTAATAAAGCCATCACAAGATATGTTAAATGATAAGTGGCCAACACGATTATATGAGGAATATCTCTGACTTGGATATTGAGTAAGTGCTACTTGAAAGGCCTAACTAGTCTTTGAGAGATTCGTAGAACATAATTATGTCTAAGACAAGAAAAATATAATAATATCCAGATATCGTAAAGTATTTGTATTGCTCTGCAGGATGAGCTTGACTGCCTCTTGGACTCATGTTCTTCAAATATTTACTTTTAATATAAACTGAAAAGCTTGGGTTTTTTTTTTTCTTGATTTTCTTAGTGCTTTTTGCTTTGTTTCCGTGTGTGTGGTGTATGTTCGAAACATCTATATCCATTTAAATTAGTAAACTCCAGCTTCTGTGTACGATAGAGTTACCACATTTCTTTTATAAATGATAATCATATTTGACTTATAAAAGGTGTGATTTCTAATGAATATGGCTGAATATGACAATATTGAAAATAACTTTATTTGCCATCTTTTGCCCCAATATGGCTTTAAGGATATTGTCTCCAAATTGGAGCATATGATTTCCCATTAAGTCACATATGGACTGATCAATGGTAGCCATGTGGATAAACGAAATAGTCTAATCCATTTCAGATTAACATTTAAAAATAATGGTCGACAAATGGAAATAAGAATATTCTCAATTAGGCAATAGTATTACAATAGTCCATTAAGCATTAGAGTCCCATTAATAATGTATGTCGATTAAGGACTTCTTCAGCCAGATAATGTTACAGAGATAGAAGTTTACAATTAAGAGTCAACAAGGCGAAGCGCCAATTAATTAAAAACAAGGAATTAAAATTCCATGCAACAAATGTGTCAACTAGAAACTCCTCGAACCACCTTACCACACAAAGGGAGCCATAGAAGTAGAGAACAAATTCCGTACGCAGAGTTCATCCCAAAAAGAAAGTGAGAAAGTTAATATAGAAAAGAAAGGACTCCAATGCTATCTTATCTCGCATTAGTAGAGATTAATAGTTATAAAGAAGGTTAATTAATTATCTCTTGAATGTATCAATAGAATGACCACCATCAAAGAGCAAGTGCAAGGAACTATACTTATTTCGGTATGTAATTCACCAAGAACGAAGAGTCTATCGTAAATTCTTTATTTACTAGTCTTCTAAATTTCGTATATTATACATAAGCATATCACGCCATGATAAGATTTGGCGCCTTTTCAATATTGATTGTTCAACATGGACACGAGTATATCAAAAAAAACTGAGTCTAGTTATTGCTCTTCTTCATTTTTTCTCATTCATTTTGCAAACACAATACTTTTATATCTTACAGAACAAACTTAGAGCTGGTGTCTAACACAAATAATTTATTCCCAAATTATACGTCGTTTTCTTATTAATTATGACATGAAGCAAGCATTAGAATTGATAGCCTATAGAGAGTGAGATTGGAGGACTAAGCCTTGGCTTTAGAAGAACGGGTGTACCGATATGAAGACGAGAAAGTTAATAACATAGCTATTTGTTTTATTAGACATTTTCAACTTGATAGCAATTTTTTAGATAATAAGATTGGCTAGCTTGTGTATGTATTACATACATCTATTGGAAAATGCATTGATTCGTTAGGGATATGAGTGAATGTGGAGATTAACGACAATCGTGGACGATATTAGATGTTGCTCCGAGCGTAGCTCCCTGCCCGTCTAATGTCTCAAAAGAAGCATTGGGGCTTAGAGAACTGGATAGTAGTATTTAACTAATACTAGCACAGTGGTTTCAAACAATTATTAGAACATATCACAGTACTGAAATGGAGAACTAAGATGTCTGCTACCTTTATTAAGAGTAATTGGAGTAATTGATAGTGAAGTTCAAATGATATTTGTTTGGTTAATTGCATAATAATAAAATATAATAAAATAATATTAGATATGAATTATATGAAAAAACACGTTGAAAAAAATATTTAGTAACTAATCAGAAGCTTAGCAAATAGAGGAAGACATTTTGGAAAATATTTTTGTAAAAAATTAAATATCTTATTCGTTACAGTACTTTTTGGAGTCAGTCTTAATATAAATTAAACTATATTGAGTTATTATTATGTGCTTATTTAAAGTTTTTCTCTCTCTTCAAAATTACTCATGCCTCTCCTTCGTCTTAATCGCTTCTCCAATAAGATGTATGAATTATAATTGTTTAATTAGTCCATAATTTATGACGGAGATTCGTGTTTGGTAACTAAGCGACCTAATTTTCACTATGATATTAAATAATTGACAAAGGGATTAAATTATACACAAATCTAGGAGATTGATTTTTTATGTTTAATTAGGGTCAATTTAAGAGACGAAGAAAGAATAATTACTTTCAGGCTTTTAGCCTTCAAGCCTCTATAAATAAAATATCTGCTAATTAAGAATGATGAAATATAAAATGTTTTTCTTGGTATCAGAATTCTTTTATTAGCTTAAAAAAGTTATAAAAGATAAATTATGGTATGGGTAAAGCCTATAAAGCTAAAGAAATAATATTTTTAATAGATAAAAACATAAAATGTATGAAACTAAAGACAAGCATATTTAGATAGAAAACCAAAAAGCATGTAAGACGAAAGTTTCAAGAAAGTAAGAACAAAAAAGTTATTCAGATAAATACCAAGCTTTTTAATTATTAATATAAATTCAAGTTATACAGCCTAATTATCTGAATTAGAAATAGAAGAAGACCCAAAAAAATTTATGACCAGTAAAGAACCCAAATCTGACATTTCTATTAAAATTAAACCCTATAATCTTAATCATTATTCTTATAGGTGTTCCTCATTATGTTATTTCATTACATTTAAGAAAATTTGCTTTCCCAAATTGGTCCCAATAATAAAGTTCTAACCTCCATATTGCCTTTCTCGTAGCAATTGATTTTTCCTATCCATCCAACGTAACTGACAATTAATTAAACAACAGTTGGGTGTCTAAAATCCATTATAACGTTTTATAACTTATTCATATTAATTGCTCTTATGGATCAGAGCCAAGATTAACTATGAGAGGGTTGGGTGTAGGATAAAGTGAATATAGGAGCTCTAGTAACGGAGAGAGAAGAATATGAGTATGAACCTAGCTTTTTCTGCGTATATTTAGCCATCTTTTCAAATGCTTTGTGTGGTATATAAGTCTTAATGTTATACAATGAGTATAAGCGCTTGAAAGGACCATGGATCTACAGACTATTTAAACATACAGTGAGTGGATGATGGATGATGCCTAACGACAGAACAGTACATTAGAGTGTAGTAATCAATTTCATTGGCCGATTTGTTACGTGTGGCTTTTCCATTAGACCGCTTTGTGAAAACAAGAAAGCAGTTCTAGAATATGACATATCTGTAAATAACCTCGCTCAAAGCACTGAAGACCTGTAATCATACGAAAGCATTCATCTCCAGAATATTGCGACAGTATTGTTTTTTAATAAGGTTATACAAGATATTCATTTAAAGTTACTGTAGACAGCATTAGTATAAAGCCAAAATGACCATACTAGGATTCCACAAAATAACAATAGATTATTCATTATCAATTTCACGCTCCGTTGAAGGAAAAATATTGAAAAGTGCTGAGAGAGGTCTCAAGGACGGAATAGGTCTATCTAATATATCGAATTTCGCAATTTTTTCGAAATTAAAAATGTACTTTCATATTTATTTACTGTGTCTTCTCTCTTAAAACTTTGTGAGTTCCCTGGTTAATGCGTGACTGATTATACTGTGCAGTTTTTATTCTCGTTTATTTATTATTGTCATCTTTCCTTTCTATATTCTGCCATTGCCTGCATCTATCTCTAGATGTTTGCTTCAGCAAAAGTGATCATTTATACCACTTTGATAAAACAAAATGGAATATATACTCTCCAAGAATATAGAATCTACGAAGGCTTTGATATTACTCTCAACACTCAAGCTGTGATTAAGTCTATAACGGTGAGAACCACGAATTATGATTTGAAAATTTAGTACCAGGACTCAGAGTACGATATGGTTGTTATAGTATATATAAACTCCAGAAAGAAAATGTTACTCTCTATGAGGACAATTTGAGCTTCTAAGAGTCATAACGTAAACTAATATCCATTAGAGTTCCAGGAGGTATACAGAATATATTAAAGGAATGATTTATTTTCATTGTACTGTACCCATAATTCCTGTCTCTAGTAATGGACTCAGAACAGAAAAGGTATCTAAAATCAATTATCAATACTACGAAGTGCCTATCAAAGACATCCTTTATAAAGGCTTAATTATATTAATTTATTAGGAGAATGCCAAAAATGGTTGAAATATTGAATCTTATGACCGGTAATAATAAACATGTTACTTCCTCAGTTAGGATGTTTTCATAGAATCAAAATATATTCAGTTCTGATCATAATACAATCGTTAGGATATTCTATAGACTCCCCTTCATTTATCTGATTATCTAGTCCTTGAACTCAAGACTATTCGAAAAAAGTATCATCTATAAACAATCTCTGCATTGTCTGTCATATGATTTTATTTTCACGATTTAATTGTGTTAGCCTACTTACGTCCGAAGTTTAGAATAACTACCGTTATTGAGATAATCCTTAATAATGATGTGTGCTTTCGTTTTTATATGCCTCCTGAGCTAACTAAGGATGCACTTGTCGAAAGATAAGGGCGCTACAATTCCTTAAGAAGGCTCTTGTCGAACATAATAACGTATAAACAACGCTGGCGCCACACATACAATCTCCGTTATCTCATTATGTCCCACTGATCCCACTATAATCAAAATCATAGTTGAATATTAGGGCACAAATGATTAACTCTTCCATTTTCAGTAGCTGTATGAGTATACGAAACAATTTATCCATTCCACCTGATTCATTCATTTGGTGAGAGTTGTCTGATTATTGTAGTCAGTCATGGTACATGTACTGTATAAACGGCCAGAGACGAACTACTCTGAGAACGTCTACCAGGTTTAACAATCGAGAGAAGTATGGCCTAAACTACAATGGTGGATCTCACGCATGCGCACGTTTGTATTCAGAATTCACTGGTGCAGAATTAACGTACAATTAATATCAGTACTATTTCCAATGACGTCTTTTCGAAATTACCACTACATCACAACGTCTTTAATAATCTGATACGTTTGTAATAGAGAGTACTAACCAGCAATGGGTGTAAGCGTAGATTCCGTATGAATATAACGGAAATGGACTTCTCTTTCGTTAATTGCCAAGGCGATATAATGATTGCTAGGAGTGTAAGAACAGAGCAATCATGAAATTACGAGGAGGAATAAAACGATTTAATAAAAATGCTTATTGTGGATTTCACGTCTACTTACTGGTTCTATCAGTGTTCATGACAAATGTTTCCCTCAGCTACCTCCAAGCGGATTGAAGGAAATATGTAGAGAGTCGTCCGATCCTAGCGTGTCAATAATTCAAAAAATGCTATGCGTTTCCGCAATTTTCGAATTTAATAATACATGTTGTTACAATACTTTCATATGGTTCTTTTTGTAGCTATGCTAGATGGCGTCGGAACTGGAATACATTATTGAGATACCATTATCTCTATATCGTTAAATGACCTAAGGTCTTCTCCTTATTATTGAGAAGATAATTGACTAACTCGATCTATGGCCCTGAGCCGATTAAGTTGTTCTCAACAAAGAATCATGGCCACTTTGAAAACCCAAATTGGAATTTTCTATATCGGTACAATTTCAAATCCTTAATTAGTTTTAATAGAGTCTTCAAATCTGCACATAGTGGCACACATATAAAGAACGGGTCAAAGCAAGGAAAACATATGATTAATAGCATGGTACTCTGTGTCCACCGGAGGTGAAAAAGGATAAACGTATAAATCCAACCTTTCAACGCTCTCCAGGGAAATTTTGATTCAAAGTATAACTCTTATAATGAGTTCCAGGGTGTGATGTTTTTTACAGTGAAGAGAATCAGTTTCAGTTGGAGGACACTGAAATTTGTCTAGGCCAATTAGTCAATAAAACTGGCCAGAGGAAGAGGGATATGTATGGCAATTATGCTATCATTCTCAGTGTGATTCACATATCTCTATTTAAATTTTGATAGAGATCGGTGCCTAAAAAGATATTTGCACGATTTATTAAATCTACAGTAATAGAAATCCCTTAGAATATTTTAAACAATTCCTTTGTCTACAGGATAAGGAAAATATCTGTGTGCAAAAATTCCTCACACTTACAAGACAAAACTGTAGATGTTAATTTACTAGATAATTCATGACATTATGTACTTTATCTATCACGTCCTTGACTTCAGACCTTTACGATGTAATATAACACAGCAAATACTGGATCAGCACTGAAAGCAGACAAGATGTTTAAGATACCTTATGCAGAGTTTATGTACCTTCTTATGTGACAATATATTGAAGCAATTATATGATTCTGCTCATTGAGATAAATCTTAAGAATGTTGGTGGTACATCCTGTTTTATTAATTAAGCAAAAATGTAAATTCGGACCGAATCAAATTTGTAAAAATTTCATGATGTGTTTCTTCTTTCCTGTAATGTATATGGCTCTTTGTAATAATTGCGTGTTCAAACTAACCCAAATACAAAAACAAAAACAGTCTCATCTTTGTTACATGCAGAAGCAGCAGCAGATTACAGCAGCAGACAGTCACCAGACAGCATTTAACCTGGAAGGTTCCAAGTTGTTCAAAGTACACGAGTGAGGCAATAGTAACTCATATTCTGTATTAGTGAAATTATCACAATTATCAATATGATTTCAATATATGGAGTGTCAGTCAATTATTCTGTTACATATGTAGATTCTGGGTAATGTCTTGTGTAAAGTATCCTTGAATTATTATGGGATATGGCAATATATATGTTTATCCCACGACGCACGTTTTATATCGAATCAATTGGCTAATTATGGCACTCAAAAAGCGTAAGTTGTAAACATTTATCTAAAAATCGAATGCATGTGCATGTAATGCAGGCAGGCAAATGCACCGGCAAGGCAGCGCATCAAGATCTCATCTTATATATCGAGATAGTTCATATGTGTAGCCATACACATGGTATAGTACATTATCAGACCTCAATACAGTAAACAATAGCTTCATTGTTAGGTGGACATATGTGCAGTGAAGAGCAGAGATCAGATCGGGAGAAAAATAATTATTGGTACATATTCAATAATTTGTTTGTTATGCATATATGGTATATCCAGGATTCCATCAGACACCAATAGCGGCATAGACTAGGTGTGCGTATATATGCAATGCCAAGTGTCTGCTGTGACGGTTGCCTAGCGCTAACATT
>QOCX01001114.1:1218-32203 GCA_005959815.1 Sarcophaga bullata | reverse complement strand
AACAACTTGGCCCGTAATTTGATTGTAATGGGCATAGGATGGGTTAGGTTGGGTACGATTGCAGAGCCTTCTTAAAGGAAGAGGTCCCACTTCGACCAGCATTTAGAGCTATTAAAACACCACACTTAGTACTCAACCCGGTCATCAAACTTCACTAGAGCTATTTCGAGAAATCTTGCTCATGCACAGATTGCCTGTGTACCGATCGAAAGCTGATCAGGACGTCAAAAAATGAATGGATCAGAATACCTACGTTGTTTGTATGACAGAAATCTATGAGGAAGTTATAGCTCGGCATAATCTCAAATCTTTTGGCATCTCTATCCAAAGGATAAGTGGTCCGTGAGATATTGATTCCTCTGTCCGGCTCTGGCCAGCTTATCAGCAATGAATTTTCGCAACGTATTCCGTATGCCCTGGACTCATAGTAAGAGTTAACTTTGAATCCAAAATTTCCCCTGAGGAATTCTCGGTTAATCCTTGTTCCCTGACGGACATTAAAAAATCGTTCGTTAGGGACTAATCAACAGCTTTGAGTGTAGAGTAAATCAAGAGATTTTCGGAGAACAATTCACGGTCCTGTTTCCTCAAAAGTGCTACATGTCTTCTTTCGACGCTCTAGAACTACCTGCAGTGATCAGGCATACCGTATACAGAAGCCTTACTACGACAATCTGAAACGTATTAGTCACGCATTCAATATAGCGACCAAGAACAGGAAAAAGCAATTTCTACATCTTCGAATTTGCAGAACGTTATTTGAAATAACCTAGCTGAGCCTTACACCGACGGAATTGAAAATGAAGAAGATTGGTGGAATCCCAGTTAAGGCTCAGCATTATCTAGACGAGTTTTATGAAATTTGTGATCCCATCCATTGGGCAAATGGAAAGCTTTCCGTACTGATAGGTCTCGTGTTAAGCTTTCAACGACAAACTTCAATTAACCAGTATTTTCAGAACAGCAGTAATGGAAAACGTAACTAAAATTGCCATGAAGATGTTTATCAATCTTCGTTCTAGCGACTCGAGTATCAACTGTAATCCATTCCTCCGCTACTCAGTGTATAAAATTATACACACACAACAACATAATGCTTGGAAAGCCTAGTCGTAATACTGACTGAAGATTATAATAACCAACTATGAAAAGCATTTTATAATAAAACGCTAATGTTTTGCCAGCGTTTTGTTTATTTGTCAGTACGTTTATGGCATCCTTTCGGAGGCAATGAGGAAGCTTATTATGGATTTTAATATTCTATGGGACTCTAGACATAAAATGTTAAAATATTAAAGAATTCGTTTAAAATTTTTTGTTTTTTCTATCCGTAGCGTATGATTAATATTAATTACTGAATAACTTTTTGATCTATGAAACTTTCGTTTACATTTTACTAAAAGGCTTTCAACATTTTGTTTTTCTATTAAAAATTTTTACTTATAGGCTTACCACTTAAGTTTACTTAAACTTTTTAAGCTAAAAAGAATTCTGATCAAGGAAAAACATTTTATATTCTCTTATTGGACTTTCTTTTGGGCTGAAGGCTAAAAGCCTGAAAGTATAACTTTCTTGTTTATAATACTAAACAAAATCAACTTGAATCTTTTAATTACCTCTAATGGCTAGTTAAGCTTTCTCTAACTATGTTATTAAATACATTGGAAAGCATTAAAAGAGAGAGGAGAGAGAGAGAGGAGGAAAACTAAAAAACAAAATAAACTCATAGTAAGCCGAACTCCAAAGTTGTTAAGAAGAGTTACATGTTTCAAAAATTTGTTCAAAAATGTCTCTCTAGTTGCTAGACTTTTCAGATATTTTTTTCAACGTGTTTTTTCTTTTTTTTTTTTTTTTTGCTTAACAATCTTTAACTTTTTCTTTAATCTTAATTAAAAAGCAACTCTTGACTATTTCTGTGAATGTGACTTTAAAACCCTGGCAGTAGTAGTAGTCTTCAGTTCAGTCTTCTTTTGACATTGTCCAGGACAACGCGGGCAACCATCAACGCACCGTTGTCGTCTCATCATCATCATCATCATTAGTTTGTTAAGTTAATTAAATTGCTATCAAGTTGAAATGTAAACAAAAGATTACTCTCTCTCCTCTCCCTTACCCCTTCCTCACCCCTCTAATATCTTGCTCTGTCATAAATAAAAAGAGTTAATATTGAAAAAGCCAATGTTAAATAAAGTATGGAGAAAAAAAAGGCAAAAAAGGAATTTGATTTGTATGCAAATTGAAGGCAAACTACAGGGTAAAGAAAACAATAAAAAAAGAATACGAAAGATTGTATTTAGAAAATTGTCTTGACTCTCTTTGGGCTCATTTGTCTTCAAATAATTTATTTTAATTAAACTGAAAGCTTGGAGTTTTTTTTTCTTTGCTTTTCTTGTGCTTTTGCTTTTGTTCTCTTGCTCCTTTTTTAGTTTCATTATCATTATACTCATCATTCTGGCGAATACATTTAATGACACCTTTTGACTCTAATGCTAATGACATGAAACGCTATGGAAATTTTTCGTTGTCAATATTTTAAGTAATCAAATGGAATATCTTCCAACACAATGACAATGACAATAACAATGTCATTGGCAATGGCAATGGCAATGGCAATAGTAATTAATAGCCATTAGAAACATTTTATATTAATTAGAAAGGACTCTATTTACAGCGAAGTTACTAATTAGAGTTTCAACAGCAAGCGCAATAAAAAAAGGAATAAAATTCTGCAACAAAATGTCACGAACCCCAAGACTAGAGTAGAACATTTCCGTCAGAGTTTTCAAAACGTGTGAAACATTAATTGAGAGGCTACAATCCTCTCCAAGTGAGATTGTTTAAGAGGTTTTAATCCTTTCCAAATAATCCATCCAAAAGGATCCCTAAGAGATGGATTCCCAGAGAGAAGAACATCAACAGCCAACTTCAAAGCAAAATCAGAAAGAGCTACATATTGTTCAAGAATCGGTCACAATGAGTAGAATTCCTCAATCATATTTGCAAAAACAATACACGAACATGGCAAACAAAATATTTTCAAAGTGTGTTACTATAATTTATAAGCATTGTTTTGTCAACATTACTAACAGAGAAATGCCACTACAGTTCAATAATATATCGATAACGATAGTCCCATGCAGGCTGAATATCACTAGACCAAGTCCTCACATGCCCTTCTAAAGCAAATTAAATAACTTAAAAAGATCTATATGTTTCTTCTGCATTCATTACAACCTTGTAGGCAATTATATTTTTTTCCTCTCCTTCTTCAGCCTTGTTACACCCCATTCAGTGGAAGCTTTAGGCATTGTTTAAGAAAAGCTACTCAAGGTAATCAGGCAGGCCCGTCAAAGCATGCCAGTCTACAACAACTTTACACAGCCGATTTAGTCCAATTTTAAAAAGCAATGGGTCAATAAACATTAAATTACAGCACCATAATCCTTATGAATTGTAGTACGAACTCGGTATGTATTTAATTGTCATTACAACCCTGTCGTCAGATTACGTCTAACTTCTCATATCCCTAATATTGTACGTGTTAAGTTTTTTCAATGAATGGCAGGACCTACAGCCCCTACACATTGCGTTCGAACGACAGAGATTTTGAGGAAACATTTCATGGTAATTTGCATTTACTTTCCATTTAGTGTTTGAACACAGGGTTAATTGAAGTTTGTAAGCCAACGCTACAGCCCTCTTACGGAAATCTTTCCGTCACTCAAGTTATCAATTAAAATTTTAAGCAAAGAGCCAAGTGAGACAGCTATGGGTTTCACAATCTCTTGCCTTTTTAACTTCCGCTCGGTGTAGAGGCTGCAACTAGTTTTTCTGAACGTTCCACAATCTTTGGTGTTCGTACGGTCGCAATGAAATGCATTCTTTGACGCATAACGATATGGACTTTTCTAATGACAGTATTGTCCAAGTGACATTAATCAGCAAGCAAGTGGAATACTAAGCAAGAAAGATACCCAGGACTTTCAAAATCGCGGTAACAACCACAAGAAAATAGAAAAATTTTGCAATAAGAGTAGAATTATAAATTAATACGAAATCAAATGAATCTCCGATGGAATTGGGCAATCATCAAGACTGCAAAACAAGCAATTGAACTGACTAAGCAAGAGAGATACTCCAGGACTTTCAAATCGCAGATGCTACCACAGACGACATGGGAGAACTTTTGCTATACGGGTGAAATCTATAACGAAATCAGATGATTTCCCAGTGGATATAAGAAATCGTCAAGACTATAAAACAAGCAATTAGAACTGCTAAGCAAGAAAGATATCCAGGACTTTCAAAATCGCAGATGCTACCACAGAGGACATGGACAGCTTTTGCCGTACGAGTAGAATTATCAAGAAATCGGATGAATCTCGATGGATATAGGCAATCATCAAGACTGCAAAAGCAAACAAACAAAATCAGGGTATAGAACGCAACAATAGTTGTGTTTTGTATTTTTAAGGGATCTGGAACAGAGAACTATAAGAGCTTAAGGCTGTACAGGTATTTATTAACAAATGCTGGAGCTACTTTAAATAGTACTCCATGGGGAAGACATACCCTATAAAAATCTAAAGGCCATTCGAATTGCAGTAGATTTTAGTCCACAGGATAACCGACGAACAGTATGGCTTGTTCAAACATTGAGGGGCAGATCAATAAAGAGTAGGTAGGTAGGTTAAAGTGGTAGCTTCGATACCAAAGTTCATTTGAGAACACATATAAAGAGTGGTCTGAATATCATTTATCAAGAAATCTATAGAACAGCATGCCAATAAACTTAGATTTCTTTCATGCCACATACATCTCTTCCATATAAAAAGAAGCAGAAATTATTTATACTTTGAAATAAATTCATCAAAATATGAATAAGTAATGAAAAGAAATGCCAAACATGTAAAATGCTTGTCAACTTCATAGACATAGAAACCAAATAGATTTGCTCTGCAAGAGCCCCAGCATAATTTCTAAGTAAAACATTGTAAGGTAATCATATGCAGGAGATAGACAAAACCCTTACATTTCAAGCCTTTCGTTTGTTACCTTGTATGCTACTGTTTGTTTACCAAAAGATATGTTTTGTTTTGCTCTGTTCAATTCAATTCAGTTCAGGTCGGTTCGGTTCTGTTTTTATTTTTTAATTAAAAATAAATCCATAAAAATCTATTGGCAATACAATGGCAACAACAGCAACAGCAACAAAAATAATAACAACAAACTAGAAACAAGAATAACAAACAATCCGAAATACAGAAAAATTCAATCAAACTTATATTAACCATAATAACCTTTATCAATATACTTGAAATCTACAAAATATATTCAATTTTATGCCAAAAACAAAACTTCATTCAAAATCCCATTTTTGCAATCCCCATTTTCTTTTTTTTTTCTCTCTCTCTACTCTACTTGGTTGATCCAATACAGTGCTGTGCTGTTGTTATTGTTGATGTTGATGTTGTGTTGATGTTGATGTTGATGCTGCTGTTGATGCTGATGTCCTTTTCATACAGGCACGTATGGGGTAACAAGCAAATTCAATATGATTTAATTCTCCACAGACTTTTTATATCGAATTGTTTTGGACAAAATAAAAGTATAAATATATACACACTCCATATACAGTATAGCCTCTAAAGCCTAACCTACAGGATATCATGTTTTTAAAAAGCAGTGAACAGAAAAAAATAAGAACACAATGTATGTATGTGTGTGCAAAGATTTCATAGAATATCCATGTCACATTATTATGCACTGTAGGCTGTCAATATGGTTTTAGTTTATTTAGAAACAAGTGATATAGAAAATGCCATCATAGGACAGGATTTGATAATAAAATGAAGAAAAAAAAACGTAATAAAGAAACCATATATGGGTGATTGCACGTTATAAAGGGGAAATAAATCTAAAGTTACTCCGTTGGATCAAAAGGCTAGTCATAAGGACACATTCCTTAGGAAAATTAAAATTACAAACAAACAATAAAAGATGTTAGGTTGATATAGCAGGCATCGCAAAAAATGTTGTGAGAACTGTTAAAGACTGGAACCCAGTGACAAAAAAAAATTGAAAGACCAGACACACATGAAGAGGGCAGATAGAGAGAGAAGCTGAAGTCATAAGAAAAGGTTGCTTAAGAGGATTGTATGGATTGCAACAGGCAACGATTGAAAAACTGGTCTTTAAAAGTAGAAGATTCTGGTGCAAGATAAAAGTTCTGAGTCCTCAATGATTGGAGTAAAGGAATTGCATTTGTTCCAGTTTAAAATTATTAAAAAAATTAGTCAAAGTTATGATATATTAAAAAAAAAACCCAAAATGTGTTGCCTACTTTTAGGTGAAAAACATCTTACCAGAAATACAATTTCTTCTGCCACATTATAAATTCTTTTTCGATATAACTTTACTATATGTTATGATCACATTTAAATAAATTCATTATGAAAATATCAAAAAAACTTGCATACTTTTAGCGCATAATTTTCAAAATAGTTTAAATAGGTGTGAAGAAAAAAGTACGTTATATCTACAGATTAAGTAGACGATGAAACTTTTAGAGAAAAAATGAGTCATAGTAATAATATAAAGAAAATCCAAAAATGTTGCCTACTTTAGGTCAAATTTTGTTAAAAATACAATTTCTTCTTTCACATTATAAAATTGTTTTTCAATATATCTTTGCTATATACATAGAAAATATATTTAAACATTTTTAAGTAAAATTCACGAAGTAAATCACCAAAAGTTGCATACTTTTAGGCTCTAAATTTCAAAATAGTTTAGTAAAATCCAATATAATAAAAGAAAGTTGAATGGGAGAGATGTATAAGTAAGCTAGATAGTCTAACAGTTAGAGCTTAAAAATTCAATTCGAAAAAAAAACCATTGCATATTTTTAGGCGCTTAATATGATATGTCCATAAAATGTGACAGTGAATTGAATTATTACGAAAACACCCATATATTTACGCATATATGACTTAAAAGACACACATATTTTAGTCTTTTGTATCACATTTACATTTTGTTACAGGTTATAAGCACGAGAATGGGAACGAACATCCAGCAGTCAAATGTATACAAAAATATTTTTTCCACATGACCATAGTGTTGTGAGTATCAACTTCAACGTCAAAGTCATCAACATCACCATCAACACAATGAACATATCGGTTGGTTCATTACAATGTTTTTTTAATAAAAGCAAGAAAATCAAAAGAAAGAAAAAATAAAGTATAGTTTTAGGGTGTCAATATTAAAGGGAGCAGACCTGGAGGTTATATCATATACAATACATATTACTTAGTATACAACAGTTTTCATATAAACAAATTGAATTAATTTACATTTTTCTATTACATATGTATGTATGTATGTATTGTATATGCTTTATAAGGCCCTAGATGTATGCTACAATTTTTCTTAATTTGGTTTTTCTGTTCTGTTCTCTGAGATATTTTGAAGGTAAGAGTGTGCAGAGGAAGTCTTTGATTTTTCTTGGAAATTATAAACAAAAAATATTTCTTTCATTTCGAGGTGGTGTTGGGGGGTAGTGGTTGGGCAATGCAAAGGAATAGATTTTAATTTTGTTTTTGAACACTAAGGACGAAGATTTGCTTGAAAGGTGTCAAAAAAATTTTCCCAGCTTTTTCTCATAACTTCTCTCTGCTCAATGATGTGCCTGATTACATATGGTAATACTATTATGGAATATTTTAATGTTAAGAGCCACACACCACAGATTTATTTGAATATGAATAGAAAAATAGAAAAAAAAACATGAATGTGTGTGAGAGCGTATGTGAGTTAGAGTGTTTTAATAATGAAAAGGAATTTTATATTTTACATGCGTATGTATGCATATGAATGTGGAGAGAAAGTAGAATTTAAATCTAGATCAGTTGATGATTCTTTTGATTTGAATCTGGTTTTTCTTTCTATTCCTTTCCTTTCTGTTTTTATTTTTCTTCTTCTGCAGAAATAAAATGTCAATTCATATGCAAATTAGATTTGTAAGTAAAATGAAATTCAAGCAGTTTTTTCTCTTTCTCATTCTTATTTTATATTGTATTTTTGATTTGATTTTGAGCAAAAATTATAAGCCTAGACGTAGGCTATAATTATTGACAAGTAAATGAACCTCAAGGATTATTTTTTTTCCTATTTTTTCTTTAATTTGCTTTTTATGTTGAAAGAGATGAAAATATAATTGATGTGTTGAAATATGCCAATTCTTGTAATAGAATCAGCATAAAAAAGGAGGGGATTTGTTTAAAAATTTTCAATAATAATAATAATAGTCCTGAGGTTTGTTTTGATTTAATAAACTTTAAGGTTTATAAAACCAATCGATTTTTTTTTTAATACAAATAACCACAGGTGGTGATTGGTTTGATGTTAAACACAATAGCTATCGACAAAACAGATGAAGAAAAGTCAAAACTGTGACTGGATTGACGTTGCTTTTATTAAAAAAATAAAAAGGGCTCAACCAACGTAATGCCATATTAGTGCTATAGAATTTAGCGGCAACGTCCCGTTTAGAGTTCAAGTGATAGGTTGAACTTTAGAACAATCTCAGATTCAAATCCTAGAGAAGTTGATTGTCATCATTTTCTAATTTGAGTCACCACTAAATATTCCATTAATAGAGACTGCTAGATAATGCTCCTCAGAGGGCATAACATCAAGAATGAATATTAGAGAAAAATCAGGGTAGCAATACTTTCCTCCTGGGAAAAAGTAGACTGTATTAGCTAATTTACAAACCTCCTCACCTAGCTTCTAGGCAGCCACAGACGGCCACCATATACTTCAAAAACTTCTTACAAACTGGAAACTACAAAACTTTACTAATGAAAAAACAGAAAAACAATAAAAAGATAAGAAACAAGAAGAGGAATGCATAGCAGAGCTAAAGTTAAAAGAAAAATGACTGAATTTAGTGAAAAGGAAATTGTTGTTTCACCATTCAAACAATCATGTGGAGATAGGAATTGGCGTAGCCGTGTACCAACTTGATATTAGTTGTCCTGTGCTGTAAAGAAAGGTGAAACTCCTCAGTAATGCATGGAAATATTTCTTTAGTCTCGATCTCGAAATATAGAGACAACGCTACACAAGGAAGGGGGATAATAAACTTGCCCTGATGGGCCATTTTATGTTTAATTCCGCAATGACATCTAATATCCTACGACCGCCAACAAGAAACCTGAAGTTTTTCAATAGAAGGACAAAGAATCTTCTCTGCTTGTTTTAGAAACTGTATGTAGGCGCGAAGCCTAAGTTACTTTACATCTACTTTCAAAGATATAGCGGCCGTACATGGGTTATTGGATAATTGGTACACAGAACCAAGCGAAAAATATGGCTCATTCGGACGCTGGATGCTGCAGGAATACTTTCGAGGGAGTGCCGATTTTTAATCTTCTCTGAGTATGTCCGGAAGTAGCTTTCTTGGGGTAGTTTCTTCAATATCTTAGCAGTGTAAAAGTCTTCTTTTAAGTATGGAAATAAAACTTTATACGTAGCCTGCTATGTACTGTGTTATGTCGAAGCTGGGTACTACCATTACAATTTGCTCACCGCTGTAGTTATTAGCACAAAATCAAGTTAACATTGAAGATAGAATAGTTACGTAACGTATCATGTGTTTGACGTGCATAGCAGGCAAATCTAGAGTTGTGGTTTTGCGAAATCCATCCCCAGAGTAAGTTACTTTTATTATCTCTTTCACAAAAATTTTCAAAAAGATCAGAATCAGGACCTTAATCAAGGTAATGAAAGCTGTTTCTCTATGTGTAAAAGCTGCTGTAAGAAGTTAGTGAGCTTTAGGCTGCATTCTGAATAAATGTCTTAATCTATGCGTCATTTGAGCAGTTAGGGGATTCTATTTAATGCTTGAATTAGCAACCATCTAATGGAACAACATGCTTAACAGCAACAAATAATTTCGTTTTCGAAAATAAATGAAGAATAGCTTTTGCCAACAGGGGCTACTGAGAGTTTAATAACCAACTGAGGAGTAAAGTTCTCTTTCCAAAGAATGAAAACAGCTTATAGGACTGGTCCTACTATTCATTGCTAAAACATGTCCTGATTAATAAACAACTAAGCTTTTAAAGGACAGAAATAACCCCCTAGGACTGTCTTACTATTTATTGGCAAACACATGTATGTGCTGCTAATTTACCAAATAAGAATAATAAGTTCTGTATAAGCACGCCGCAGGGGCTGGGGAATAAAGACTCCATGGTTGGAAACTTGGTATAACAAACGAACCCTAGTATTCGATAAAAAGGGCAATAGCTTAGGTTTTACTTAAGCTTTCGTTTGTAGTAAATATTCACAATAAATGTTAGGTTAATGCCATTTGGCTTACCTGATATTTCATACAGAAATTTTACTTACTGCTCATAAAAAATAATGCAACAAAATGAAATCCGTTTGATTTAAATTCTTGTCAACTTACCTGAAATGAGATAAAGAAGAGGAAATAATAAATTTTATTGAATTTCTTTAATAAAATTTCACTCTCAATAAATAAACATGATAAAACAACATAGAATTTCTTAAGAAATAATTTAAACCTTATCCTGCCTACTAAAATCCCAATTTATTGGAAAAAGAAAAAAGAGAAAACGAATTCAACGACTATCGAACATCTCGGTCTGGCACATGTTTAACAAGTGCTACACTTTCAATAATATCCGGTTTCCTTTTATTATAACAACACGCTCTCTAACAAGGATGACGACAATATAAACAACAACGACAACAACACAACAACAAACAGCCATTGGCAACAGCTATTGCAAATGGCAGCCAGGATATTTGTTGATGTTAGTTTTTATTGCTGCTATTGTTGTTGTGTTCTTCAACACAGCCAAAATCTTTAAGTGTAATCATCAACTTGAATTGCCTGCGAAACTGCATGCAATACCATGCCATTCCATGCCATGCCAAGCCAGGCCTTTATAATAAAATCGTTTATAAAAGCCAACAGAAATTCATTTATGTTGGAATATGTAGATGTTGTTGTTGTTTTAGTTGTTGTTGTTTTTGTTATTTCCTTATAGTCTTCAAATTCAATACCTTTTAGTTTGATCTTTAGCCGCTGATGTTATATTGTTGCTGTTGTTGTTGCCATTGGTATTTGAATTTTCAAAACCATTACCATAACAAGGCAATCATCAGCAAGCAGCGTTATTTTTGGACAAATACATGGATATTCAAGATTAAGGAATATATAAAGGCGTAGGAAAGAAAACAATTAAAGGAGGGGCGAGGTATACATATGTGGCGTAAAAAAGAGAAAAGGTTTTAAAACTATGTAGACAAAAAAGTAAGCTGTGGATCTCTCGTCTTAATTTTTTTTCTTTTTTGAGATAAACACTCAGGAGATGTCCTCTACCCATGCAGTTTACTGTGTAGGAATACAGGAGAAATAGTAAAGAGGAGGTTAAGTTAGATGACATCGAAGTGCTCACTTTTATTACCAAAGTTCACTTGAGCTCGCATAGCGGCCCGTTGTAGCGCCAAAGGTAAAGACATTCCCCGTATTCCAAGAAACTAGCGAAGAAGTTGGTCTTCACAAGTGCGGCACAAAAAGGGGGTAGTGAGTGATATTTTTTTTCGTTAATTATCAGTCTATACACCTTTAAGTTCTGTAGCCATAGCACAGAATTCATATTTTTCCGGCCTATTTATAGATTTTAAATTTCCATTAAAGATTTCCCTCCTAACATCAAAATTTCACTGCGCACCTGCTATACAGCTAAACATTCAATTTGCTTGCGCCTAAAACTATATTTAGAAATACAAAATTTACATGCACACATACACATACACATATAATTTTAAACATTGGCAGCAAATAGCAGAGATTGAAGAGAATGTAATAAAATCTCGTTAAAGTGTTAACATCTTATATTAAGACATGCTACTACATACAACATTTGCACAAACACTAATACATTTAACACTTACTTACGTACACATTCACATTAAAATTAATTTCTTTACTTTTCTCGCACTACCTCTGCATCTTTCTCTCTTTCACTTTCTCTATTTCCTTAAGAGATTCCTTAAACTCTACACTGACTTGTGCGCCTCTCCCTCTCTCTCTTTCATTCTCTCTGTGCTCAACCTGTTTTGTAATATTAAATTTCAAAGGAGGATTACTATTTTGTTTGTGTGCGTGAGGGATATTGTTTTCATTATTAAAAATCGTTGACTCACTCCCTCTCAAGGATTTGTTTGCTTGTTTGTTCTCTGCAGAGAACATCAAAAATAATAATAAAGTTTACAGATTCCTTAGTTATTCCGGGCTACGTCGTTTCCCTGCTTAAACAAATGAAAGGGTTTTCCTTTGAAGCTTTTGTGTTGTTGTAAAGGAATAATGTTTCAATTTCATTTTACCAAGAAGACCAAAAAGATCTCTCAAACGTGTTTAGGCGTATCTTTTTAGGCTTAATGAGAGCAAATAAAAAGGGTTGCCTTTGTGCAATTTTGTTTTCCTTCTTTAAAAATTTTCTTGTTGCCATTAATTTGTTTTTGTTTGTTTTTTATAAGAAAAAACAAACACGAGATTATTGTTTATTTATAATTTATTTTCCAACTTCTCTTAGTTTTTTTTTGTTGTTTTTTTTGTTTTGATTTATTCTTTACAATTGCTGTTAAGCTGTAAATTAATTTAACGCACGGCTTTAGTGCCCAATGTTATGGAAAATTTGTAACAACTTTCATATCCTTTTCGGGTAAGGCTAAGAAGAAGAAAAACAGGAATTGTTTTTATTGTTAAACACTAAATTGTGTTGTATTTCGTCTAGTCTTAAGTATACTTAAGCATTCTATTTACCATGCTATTATACACAGACAAGAGAGAGCCAAAGAGGAGAGTAAGAGAACATGTAATAGTGAGTCTAGCACTAAGTGGTCTACAATTAACGGAAAACAATATGCCTTTAAGTATGCTTGACAATTTGTTGTCTAGTCAATTGGTGGAAAATATGTTTAAAACTATAATGAAGAGTTAAGACAAAGAAATAAAAATTAATGATGCATCTAGTTAGGAGATACAACATGGATTTGTTCGATAGTTTCCCACAATCAAAGAGCCAAATTAGATTTCATCACTCTTATGAATCGAAAAGAGAAAAATAATGTCCGAGAAATCAAACGGCTGCATTTAATTTATGTACACACATAGTCTTCGTTCTAGAAGCAGCAATAGTACGTCAAAATTACCGGCTTGCATTGTACAAAACATAAATTAAGAAAAAGAAAAGAAATAAAAATATGGTTCTTGACTATTAGCACCTATCAAATTCGTAAGTCTCTGTTAGAAGACCCTATGGTTTCCAAACAGCAAGAATATTCCAAAGATAAGATTAAGATTAAACTTTAAACTTTCACTATTACCGATCGGCAACATTCAATTTTACTGTAACTAGTCTTAATTCTTGCATCGCTTGGCAACTTCTAGAACCTCAGTGTTGCTGAATTGCCATTTTTTGTAATATTTCTAGTTCTATGTCCTTTCATTATTATAATTTGGCTTCCATTTATCCCTTTCTGTTTATCCCAAACTGGTCTGGCAACTTCTAGAAAATTATTTTTCTCCTTTCCATGTAGTTTTGTTATTGTAAATTGATAGTTTGTTCAACTCTTTTCTTGTAATTTCTATGCAGTTTTCTTATTTCTCTTTTTGGTTTCTTTCTATACTAAGCACATATTAAAATATTATTTATTATTAGAGTATTATTTATTCTTCGCATGAAAATAAATTTTTAAAT
The DNA here is from genome assembly GCA_005959815.1 of Sarcophaga bullata. Classification (NCBI taxonomy): domain Eukaryota; kingdom Metazoa; phylum Arthropoda; class Insecta; order Diptera; family Sarcophagidae; genus Sarcophaga; species Sarcophaga bullata. Next base: position 18,395 of record QOCX01001114.1, on the reverse strand, counting down.
AAAAAATATGCCTCAAATATTGTCATCCTGATTGATTTTGACTCACATAAGCATCGACAGAGGAAGAAGGCTAGAGGTATTCAATTCATGCCCCAACTGTTATCGCCCTGATTGATTTTGACTCACATAAGCACGGACAGAGGAAAAAGGCTGGAGGTATTCAATTCATTCCAGGACTTGTTTACTAACCAAGGGAGGATAATTTGTTATCGAAAAGCTAAGCATGACCGAGCATATTCCATTCATTCACAAAGATCTTGTTCTGAAAGGGACTCTTGTGTTACTAGGAAGTCTAAGTAACCATTGGGTTAGTCTCGACGTGTATACCCTGATTCGAGGTGACAAGGAATTTTAAGGTCGAAGCAATTGTTAGAGTTAAGTTGGAGAACTGTAATCAATTGTAGACAGCAGCAGTTCGTCTGGAAGCTTTCCGGCAATCTTAGCATAACCACAGGCTTATAACATAACAACATTAAATCTCCTCAGTGACTTTTACATTGACGTAGGTGATGTAAGTCTTTACACCTTCGATCATTATTACTGCACAGTAAGTGCATATAAGTCTTGATTCGTGCAGAGCAGTTTAAGCGGTTAAGTTGTATTCTCTTTACTACAATCTAAACTCCTGATTCCAGAATTTTATTTCAAAATTTAAAAGCACTTGGGTTTCTCCCACAACGGGCCGCTATGTAGGCGGCTCAAGTGAGCTTTTTGATATCAAAGCTACCACTTGACTGGAGTTTTTCTAATTGGCACTAACAATTGCCTGGTATTTGGTGTGCAAAAACAATTGCTCTAATAAAGTAAAATAATAACAACAACAACAAAGCAAGCATATTTGCTAATAATTGAATTTCTAAATTGCTGCCTTCGATGTTATTTCTTGCTTCTTCTTTTAATGTTGTCAACAACAACAGTACCATGCAACAATCATGGCATGCCGCACTTAACAAAAAAAAAGTTCTTTGGTTTCGTACATACATATACTAACGCGAACCTAATATATCCTTAATGTATGTATAAAGAATGTCTAGATTTCTGTTCCTTTTCTTTTTATATTTCTCTCGCTCTTATAAAAATTATCTTTCTCCTCCTCTAATGTGGTAAGACGATGAAGAGGAGCGATATGGTATTGCTTATACTGTTGCAGAGAAATATGTATGTATGTTGAGTTGCTGTTGTATTGTGTGTATTGAGTATTAAGAGCGAGTATAAAGTGCATGTGTGGGTAAATATCATGTGCAAGTGCTTGATATGCCTGGTGATATGAGAGGCTTCGTAATATTGTAACCAAGGACAACCATAAAGCCACACACACTCACACACACACAAACACACACATAGTATACCAGTTAAACTGAAAATCATTCTAAGGCATGCTTCCATTAATAATAATGCCCACCCACATGCCCACACATACGCAGCAGCGCCTTTTAAGTAAAATTCTTGATTATTTTTTTTTGGTTTTTTTTTTGTTAAATGTTGGCTCTCTGGGTCTCGTTTGGTTGCTGTGCGTTTGGTTGCTTTGGTTTGCTTGTTTTTGCTTAAAATTGTTTAATATGGTATTGCAACAACTAACATGGCTGCTGTTGCTCAACATGAAATGTGGTTGCTTATAGTTGTTTTGCCTGTAAGTTCAAAATTGCTGGCTGCTGTTGCTGGCGTTTTGTCGTTGTACGCCAAGTGGATTTTAATACTGTTGCTCTGGGTAACCAATTTATAATGATTTTTCTTGTGTTTCTTTCCTTTATTTTTTTTTCTTTCTTTTTGTTTTATTCTTTTGCCACTTAAACAAATATTTCTTCTATTTTGTCTTTTTTGTTGGCTGCCAAAGTTTTCTTTTATGATTAAATAAAACACAAAGAGAGAGAGAGAGAGAGAGAAGAAGAATTATGAAAAAAGTTTCCATAAAAGTATTTGCTTTGCAATTAAAATTTAAACACTGACTGAAGCTTAAGATTTTCTGAAATAAAAAGGCTGCGTAAAGAAGCCAAAAAAAATGAATTTTGATTCACACATGTTTTATATGGCATGTCTAAGAAGACATGGATCAGCCATGAGCCATACACACCCACCCCCTTTCTTCGTTAATCCTTTTTATTTTCTTTATGTGTGTCTAGGTGTTTGTCTTTTCATAGGTTCTGTTGTTCACTGTCTATCTCTATGTGTCTCTTTTCATGTTTCTTTAACTTTTTCAGAGCAAATGAGCAAATGATACTTTAGTTTCCTTTTACAATTTCAACTTCTTTTTTTTTTCTTAATTTCTCTAAGAGTGTAGATTTTTTTCCTAGAGATCATCTTTATTAGAGTGTTTTTGTCGTATACTCCTTAGCCAGACTCTTATGATTATAAGTATGGTTGACTTTTTAATTAAAAGGTATTAGTGTGCTTACACATATTAAAGCATGAAACATAACAAGGATTAATCCTTAAAAAAATCTACTTTATGTTTAAAGAAGCACAGTTTTTTTTTTATTACAAACGAAATGTACGGATTTAGCTTGAGGAGGCCTAAAATCATAAATTTGAGCAATGTTTTCTCAGAATTATTCCTTTTGATTGGCAAATACATTTGAAAAGATGCTACATGAGACAACTCTCCGATATTTACAAGCTAAATTGACAATTACTCTGCAGAGGGTTAATCTTACACAAAATTTTCTCAAAACAAACTGGCATTCCACTTAAACAAACTTCATCTTAGGCACCTCAAGGCAGTTATAACAAGACACCGTCATCTGGATGCTTATATCTCTTCCGCAATATGCAGCAGTAGTAATAAAGAGGAGACCACAGATCATCTTGCCTCTGTCACTGTTCGTCAGTTGGATACTTGAGATGAAGTACTTTAAGGCACTTAGATTTTATTGATAAAGTGCCTAGCCAAACGAGATTTGAATAAAATGAATGCCCTCCAGAAAATATAATTAAATGACGGAATAGATACTCCAGACACTACGAGAATGCCATACCTTGAGGTGACTGACAATTTGTCTTAACCTAACCTACAATCAATGGCTTTTAAACATAAAGTTTCGGAGAAAAGTTAGCTGGCAGATGTCTTCGTTATTGAAGAAGTCATCAGAGTGTAGTAGATAGTGTCAGTTAGCTTATTTGACGTGAGGTTAGACATCTCTAGAATAAAGACGAAGTATGAAGAAAATATTTCTTAGGCGACATCTTCCTCACAGCAGATCTCTGGCGAAAACTCTCGCCAGTAAATAAATTTGAATGCTGTTACCTTTTCCTTAATAACCTAGTTCCACCAACTTGTACAAGGTCGCGTATTATTTAAAGTACTAAATCCATAACTTGTGTATGGTGATGAAGGAGTCTCCATAGAATTAAAGGAGAAAAACTATAAATAACCTAGGTTAGACATAAAAAAAATCTAAAAAATTATTTCTTGCCGACTTCCTTTCAACAGATTCTGGAAAAAACTCTCGAGAAAAAATTTTCTTAAAAAATACTGTCGTTCGGATATGACTTTACGACTGTAGTCCCCCCGCCACTCGGGTTGAAAATAACACATAAACAACATAAGTGATGTAAGAAGCTACGTGTGTATCCTGACTGAAGGCATGCAATGACCAATTTATGTATGTATGTATGCAGAATCTTTAGAAAATTCGTTTTTATAACGAGAAATTTGTGAAACACTTTCCTTTTGATTTTTGGAAAAAGAAAACATTATGCATGGCTTAAAGGTCGTTCCATATCTTATTTGTGGTTTAAAATAAGTTTTCTGTTCAAAAAATTCATAATCTTAATATTGTGTTGTAAGAAGCTAATGATTTTTATAGCAACAAGACTTTGGTTATACAATTATTGCTTTCGATATTTTTTGCCCTTCCTAAACACTCTATTGTATCCTTTTCATTATGCTAGTATTTTTATTAAAATAAACCCCATAATCCATTGCGAAAAATCAAAAATAAAGCAATATTGAACCTGTCACCTTTAGTTTGTATTACATGCCTAATTAAGGATTCTCATGTTTTTAATATAGAAAAAGGCAATGAAAAAAAAAAAACGCATTAGAAAGGCATTTTATAAAAAAAACAAAAACCATATAAATTATAATTGAAAAGGACATAATATTTCATACGTACATACGTACAGTTAAGTAGCCGAGATAATAATTATGAAAATCTATTAATAATTTGGTTAAAAAAGGACAAAAAGGACGAAAATAAAAAAGGAAAACATCGCCAGTGTAATGATAATGTTGTAAGTCTGAAATGTCTTATTTAGTTTAAGTTTTAATTCAATAAAAAGCTTTTAAGGGGGGGAGGAGTTTAGTTTACTTAAAAAAAAAGAAAAATGTTTTCCAACATTTTTCCTCTTTTTTTTCTTCCTTTTTATGTTGTCTAGAGCGGATATCAGCTTAAAACAATATTTACTTAGTGAGCACTCAGATAACTGTACTGACAGAGGTATGTATGTGCGAGGATGTGTTGGTGTAGGTGTAGAAATTTAATTTCCGTTTTTAATACTTTAAGTTCCACTATAGCTGGTGTAGTATTAAGTTTTTTTTTCCTCCCCCCTCTTCCTTAGCACTTGATTTTTATTGCAGTTTTCCTACTATCTTTACACTGCTTTGCTTTCGTAAAAATTTTCAAACTTCAAATCTTTACTCTCTGTCCTGCTCTTGCCGAAATAAAAAATATGCTCCTCTAATAAACGCCTTGTGGTTGTCAGGGCCAAAAAATGTGATAAAAAAAAAAAATCGAAATTATAAACTTTCTTCTGGCCGTTCAAATTATTTTGGGTTCCTTACCATCATCCTGATTTTTTTCATGAGATCCTTGCCAACAAAATTCCTATTTTTGCAAGAAAATTGAGCGGAAAAATAAAATCGAAAAAAAATTTTATGAAAACGGAAAGGAAAATGTGTTAATAAAGCACCTTGTGTGCGCTTCTTGAAATTTCATTATGAGTTCATGAGGTTCTATTTCATTAACACAAACAATATTAGACAAACACAAACCAAAAAAAAAGAAAAAATTAAGCTCTAGGGCTGGTGGTGTTTGCTTCCCTAAACGAAAAAAGAAAAATGGGAAATGATTACAACCAACATGTGTTGTTGTTTTGAAATTAAGACATGGCTTCCTATTACCTCCAACCTGCTTGTTTTCTTTTTTTTTTGTTTCTATAGCCTGGCCTTTAATCACAAACCTTACAGGGCAATGTTGCTATTAGTTAAGGGACACGTTTTTTGGCATTTATTAGTTTGCGTTGCTCATTTTCTTTTCCTTCATTTTCATTTGCTTTTTTTCGTCTTTTTGAAGAATGTCACCTCAAAATGATATCTTTTTTGTTTTGTTTTTATTTCTTCAATTATAATGATGATTATGCCAAAAGTTTAGCAAAATCCAATCTCATTAAGACATAGAAAACATGATATTTTAATTGAGGAGATGACATTTCTTTTAAGGGCAGTTAGGTTGGTAGCTATTAAGAAGGTATATATTAGGAGTGTTACCATGAAAATGTCTCAGAGATTTCATTTAGTCTTCTCAGAAGATAAAGTTACGTTCATAATCAAAAAAATCTTAAATTCAGTCCTGTTTTTATTATCCTTGAAAGCATTTTTCCTTCTGTCAACAACAGCTTTATTTTGAATGTCATTTTCGTCGCTAACCTTTAATTGCTAAAACATTGCACCAGGACATAGAGGGGAACGAAAAGTTGGATGAACTGACACAGAAGGAATCGGAGATGTCTGAAGAGAAAACTATAGGCGGAATATATGCACTCCACAGGAATACTTTTAGGAAAGCAGCATAGGATTCAAATAACCGTCGCTCGGTGGTCTACAAACCTGGTTAACGATTTTCAAAACTGCTGTACCCAGCAAACGAACTACTTGCTTTCGACAAAAGATTGTTGTTCGGAATCTAGCAGGAATTCTAACAGAAGACTGCCTTATAGGCATTTGCGCTGACAACCTCGGCCTGACACACCAGGATTACTGTACAACTCTCAAGGATGTAGAGGAAACGGAATCAGTGCCCTGCAGAACATCAAAACACAAACCAAGATCTAAAAATGGCCGCTTTCATCCGAAGCTTGGGGCGGTTCAAACCCACCACTGACGGGATATAACAAGGGGATTTACCTCACACAGAGTCAGAAAATGAGGCATATGACTACCCGCTAACCTAACCTAACAATGTATCATCATCATGCACTTCAAGTGTAGAGAAGGAGCTACTGATAATGACTCGATAAAATGACTATCATTGACGTTGTAAACGAGTCGCGTAGGTTAGAAGGTCTAATACCGAAACTTGTTGTTCTGATGACCTAATGAACATATGAATTAAGGAGGCATGAGACGGTCCAATAGTTACATAAAATAACTTAAAAAAATTCACCGCTCCTGATGTTTTTGAATTTTTTTTTCAAATTTCACGTACTAAACGACTTTAAACTTCTTCCTTTTGTAATATGAAAACTTATTTAAAAAAAAAAATACTTTTCTAACGCCCTTTAATGTAGGCAATGAATTTTTCTTTACTACCAGAAAAACAAAATCTTTAGTCCAATATTTTTTTAATTTTCAAATCCAAACGCATTAGAACTTCCTTTATAAACTCAAAATTAGTTTAAAGAAATAATAATCAGTTCTAACGGCCTTAATGTAAGCGCAATGAAATTCATTTTCTTACTAGAAGAAAACAAAATTTTATCATTTTTTTTTAATTTTCAATATCAAATCGCTCTAAGAATCTTTCTTGTATAATGTCAAGATTAATTTAAAGAATAATAACAGTTCTAACGCCTTAATGATACCGCCCGCAATGCAATTTTTTGCTTTACGCCCACAAGGAAACAACCTAAAAATTTGAAACGAAAAAAAAATTTTTCTCCATAAAAGAAAAATAATATCCTTAATGCACATAATAAATAGTATGAATTGCATGAATAAAGCTGGTCAGCTAGTTATTTTGTCTTAAGCAATTATAACCCAATGGCTTATTAACATTGTTTGGCTTTTGTTACACCTACGATTACAATACATATATGATATGAATGTATATGAATGGAAAATACATTTAAAGTAAAGACGACAAATAACAAACGAAAATAATATATAATATAACTAATAATAACAAGAGAGAAATGTTAAAATAATTACAAGCTGAACGAAAAAAAAGTAGCCATGGAGAGAGGTGGAGGAAGGAGAAAGAAAACAAAAAATATAAAGAACCTGATGTCATGTATGCCCAAAAGGCAACAACGTACATACATATCAGCAGGATACTGCTATACACAACATATGGAACAAACTTATTTTTATAGACTGATTAGCGTACAGACAACAGAAAAAAAGAATTGTTGCGTAAATACGAGATACAACCCAGGTAACAGAGGGATATTTTAACTGACTGAAAAATTTTGATTTCTTTTTAAAGTGTGATTAAAAGATTTCTAATTAAAAGAAAATATTGCATAGTTTTAGGTTTTTTTGTGTATCTTATTTTTTGCCATTGTTTGCTGGGTTGTGTTGATATACAAGATAATTATTATCCGTTCTCCCAGTTATTATTACTGGTCCGTTTATTCATTAACATGAAGACACATGATGAAAGGAAAATTGTATCTTATTTTTCTTTTTTTTATATTATTTCTGTTGTGTTGTGTTGTTTTCTCGTGCTGTGTTGACTCGATTAAATTTGCAAGTTTTCAGTTTTAATTAAAAGCAGATGAAAATTAAAAATATCAGATTTTTATTTTCGTGCAACATTACCAACACTTGCATACGTGACATATAATAGAATAAAAACAAAAATAAAATGTTAAAGCTGAAAAGAAAAGCAACAAAAAGTTTCATTTGCTTTCCGTACGGAGCTTCTCATATGAATAAAAAATATCCTGCGATTTTTTTATTTGCTCAGTATATTATACTTAAACTCCCTGTCATTTACACAAATCACAACAATTACTATATGCACGATATGTATGCTATATGTACACGTAACACGTATATGTAACAGTAAGCCTATATGTATGCTTAATATACACAGAGACTTGGATATTTACTTAATATAACTGCTCTGCCGATGCTGCTGATGATGATTCCTTTTCATATACTAAAGAGCAATATGATGCTGGACCTCAATCATCAGCATATATATGTTAATGATTCAAAATGAATATGACATATAACCAGTCGTTTATAAGCGGTTCACACTCTTACACTATACATAGCGAACGCCAGAAAGTATAACACAACAATATTATTTTTTCTGTGTTTTTGTAACACAACATAAATACCTGTAATAAGGTTGTTGTGGTGTCAGTTGTATTAACGTTTTCTCTTTCTCCATTTCTGTTTTTGTAATTTTAATTCTCTTCCTCTTGTTTTTTTTTCTGTTTTTTGGCAAAAAGAGTATTAAAAAAACCCAACAAGAATAATGTGAAAACATAATATTGAAAATACTTTAGAGTATAATTAAAGTAATTGCCCTGGTTGTATAGTTGTTGCATAATGTGATTTATCCTGTACAAGGACCAATATATGATAAACAATATAAAATTGATTTTCAAACGGAAATTAATTGCTTGTTTAATACATACACCCGTACATACGATGTATGTATGTACATGCATCTACCAAAAGAGATCAGCTTTAAATGAGCAATAGCTGTAATAATAATAATAATAACAACAACAACAACAACAACAACAATAACAATAAAAATAATAATAACATCAACAACACCAACAGTAGTAATTATAAAAAAATTAAAGCCTAAAAGTAGGCAATAAAAATATTTAAAATTTCATGGTCATTAATTTGATTCATGTGGTATTTAAAAAATAAAGCTCAGATAATATTTAAAAAAGGAGAAATGTTTTAAAAACATTTTTTTCTTTTTGTTCTTAACAAAAGCCTATAATTAGCAATGCAATTTAAAAAGGTTTAAAAAATCTGAAATATATTTTATCCTTAATGAAAATAAATATCAATAATAGGTCTAATAATTAAATAAGTTTAAACATATTTTAAAAATATTTAAAATTTTGTCCTTAAAGTATGTTTCATTTTTACAAAAAAATTAATGTATACTTTTGGGCACTAAATCCAATAATGTTTTATTCAAAGCATAGAAAGCCTGCATGATTAATATTAGCATTTCTGCTTACATTCCGTTGCATACGTATAATAAAGTCATAAAATTTTATAGCTTGTAGCGGAAAAAAGCTATGAAATAGAATTAGTTTGTTTTCAATTTTGAAAATGTCTCCTAAAGAGTAGACTAATTATTTTTCTTTAATAGTATGATTATTCAATAGTATAGTATTTGAAAAATATATTCAATAGCTAATGATCAATTCATATGACAACCTAATTCCAAAGTTTGGTAATAATAATTGCGGAAAACATTTATTTTCTTAATATATAATGTAGCAGTATTTCAACATTTCTCTTTTGTTTGTAAATATAAATTATAAATGATGAAATCACTGACATGTTAGTGAATTATACCCAATTGTCTCCAAAAAGTATACTTCATAAATTTTCATTTTAAGTTTGGATAAAATTAGGAATAAATTTTATTATCATCCTAAAATAGACTCCGTATTTTTTATTCAGTGATATTACAAAAGTAATACATAACATTTATCATTCCCTACTATGTAACGTTATTGGATGTTTGGAAAACAGTTTAGCAATTCTTTTCTGAAAGTATGCTATAAAAATGAGATTTTTTATTTATTTATTTATATGCAACTTGGATGAAAATAATTTCAATTGTTGTAAAATATTGCCCTAAAAGTATGCTTTAAACAAAAAAATTAATTCGAAGTTAAGATAGCATAGCCTCAGCACACGGTGATGTTAGAGTATATCAAGAGATTTTTAGGGAAGAATGCATTACACAATATTAAAAATGCTATGCCATCTCCTGCGCAGTTTGGCATATCAAATCCTTAAAACACATACTACAGCCTGGTACGTCATACATTCCTGAGCATCGATATATCCCTAAGAGTTCCATTGGGCAACTTCCGGATATTAAGATCAGAAGTCATTATTTAGAATTTTAAAATCAATTTGCTTCCCCTTTCTTTCAAATTTTCAATTTAATATGACTCTGAATTCCTGAAAGTATGCTTTAATTTTTTTCAATACCGCATTCCTGAACTATACTCCAATTGTTTTCCTTACAGTCATTTCAAAGACCAAAAATAATTTATTAAAATTCGAAATAACTGTGATGGACTTAATATGACTGTAAGCTTTGAATTATTGTTTGAGAAAAAAAACAATAAAAATTATAGGGATAAGGCATGCATAAGAAGATTTGAAGGCCTAAGCATAGGCAAAAATGTGAGTTAATTTTAAATTTAAATAAGGTATTTGCTTGGAAAACGTTAAATTTATTATCCTCCTTGCTTTAAAGTCATTGTTTATGATGTGATGAGAATGTTATTTTTTAAATTTCCTTTAAAAAGCCCTTCATGCTACTAATATTGATGTGATTATTTTTTCGTTTCTTTTGCTATTTTTCCCATTAGATTTCTATCTTGCCTTGATGTATGCAATTTGAAATTAATTAAAAAATTAAATGTGCTGGTTTTTATTCAAGTTTATTATCTTTTTATTATGAGGCCATAAATTTTAAATCATAAAAATATAATCAAATCAATTAAAAAACGAAATGACAGGAACCCTTCAATGAATAACCCTTTTTTTTCTTTGCTCTCGTACTTTATGGCTCAATTGTTAGTTTAAATTCCTCATTCTGTATGTTTGTGTGTTTTTTTTTCGTTTCTTTAATTTTACTGTCATATTATACAACTTTCTCTACCTAAATTAATTTTTTATTATTTATCACTTTTAAAACCCAAAGCACAAGCACACACATATTTACACTCAGCAGAGAGAAAGGAGAGAGGGAACTATACACTTATAAATTCACATACAGACACCAACAGCCACACCACAAGGGGTAACCACTTCCGTTTGCCGTAAAAATACAACGGCATTGGCGAGATTTCAAATTATGCCATAAAAAAAGAAGGAATTGTTATATAAAAATGAATGATGATACTGAAAATACAAAAATTTTAACAAAAAAACAAAAAACAAAAAAAAAAAGTTGATTAAAATGGGGATGGGTTGGGGGTGTTATTTTATTATGAATGCCTGGCAATTGTATTGTGTTGGTTGATTGTTTGGTTGTTTGGTTGGTGTTGTATTTAAAATTTATTGTTTTTCAGCCATAATTGCTGTTGAAATGTAGAGTTTTGCTTGCTGTTGTTGTGTATAATAAAAAAGTTTCGCATTACAATGTTGCAACTAAAATACTCAAAGTATTTGTAAGTGTATCTATCTGTTTATGTGTGTGTGTGTGTGCATCTCTAGCTATCCCTTTTAGTTTTGTGTATTTGTTAGCCGGAGTGTTTAGTTTCCATCAGGCTTAACAAATACTCAACAAAACTTTTAGTTTAAGTTTCAAGTGACAGTTATGAGTAGCACGTTATACGTTAGTTTCGAGTCTACCTATTCTCTTTCTTGTTATCCACTAAAAAACAAAAACAGTACAGCTCATATTGAGTTCATATTATATGAAAATGGTTTTAGATTTTCGAAAATAACACAACAGGTAGAAAGAAAAGTTTGCTTTGTTTTCCGTATTTCGTTTCTGTTTTTTTTTTGTTTTTTTTAATAAAAATTAAGGTGTGCCATTTTATTGTCTTTGTCATGCCATGCCATGCCATGCCATGCCATGCTAGGTGCCTGTTGGAAATATTTCAAAATGAGTTGAAGTTGATTAAATATTCAATTTCATAACGTCAAAGTTTATAATTGTTGCTTTTCGAAATATGAAAAAACAAACTCTAGCATACTTAAGGAGTGGTTATTGTATACAAATAAATTTTATCAACAAATAAATAATACGCAATTACTAAAGAAATTCTTAAATTACAAAGCAATTGAAAATATTTCGTTTAATTGTAGCAAAAAAAAACGCCTTAAAGTATGTTGTATATTTCTGAACAAAATAATATATAAAGTAAGCTAAAACTAGCCATTAAAATAAATATTATTTTGCAAATTTAGAATATTTTACCGTTTTGAAAATAATTTTGATCCTAAAGACGATTATTATAGCCTAAAAGTAAGGCTATATATCAATACTTAAGGAAATATTTGATTTATATAATAAAACAAAATATTTTGCCTAAAATTAGGCAATAATTTATAAATAATATGAAATGTAAACTTTTAAGCAATTTAAATAGGAGCCTGTCGGTGTTATAAATTTTTTATATGCCTTAAAATAGATCTACAGGCTTAGTGTATAGGTAAACAATTCTATAAACCATTGGAATGAGAAACTAAGACCTGACTAAAAGGGATTTAATGACCAATTATGTATGTATGTATGGGAATAGTGCCAGTAATGTTGGCTTATTAAAAGAAATCTGGAGAGCTTAAAGCTCAGCACCAGATTTGAAAAAAAAGAATTTCTTTCTGTGATCAGTCTCAGCTAGTCTTCTGGCAAACACTTTGAGGGGAGAGCAATAAAGTCCGCTTTCAGTAACAGAGATAAATATTCGAAACGCTACTTGAACAATTCGTAAATTTTATTATACAAAAAATCGTTCTCAGCTCTTAAATTGTAAGGAAGTCACAAAGATGCGGACATAGTAATAGTATCTCAACAGTCAGTCCCTCCGATTATTAGTAAGCGAGACCACGAATGATACTTAATACATATCACAGTTCATGTGGAAATTCCGGACAATAATGCTGTAAAGGAACGGATACTGTATAATAATAGCCACAGTCAAGACTGCCATTCAAATACAGCGTGCCAAGGCTTTACTGTTATATAGATTCCGAAATGTGACTTGGACTACAGCATGTATGATCCCCAATTTCCTTAAATAACTACTAAATTATAGCCCAAAAGCGTTTATACCATAGTCAAATCGCCTTGAAGAGTACCCTTTTTTCATGCCTTATAAGTTTGAAAGCTGTACAGATCAAAGCAGGATCCCTGTTTCTAGCATATTTTCTTTAATATCACGATGATAATATCCAGATTAAACTGACGACTTTGATGAAAACATCTTTAAAAGGATTTAAATTTTTCTATTTCTAGTGAAATTTCATTACAATTTTAATCCATTTTTTGTTCATTTCAAATTCTTCCATGACAACACCTTAGCAAAACCACAAGCTTTGAAAGGAAAATTTATTGCAAGCAAGCCTAACCTATAAATAAAAATCATTATTAACATCAAAAGAAATCTCCTGATTTTTGTTTGTGGTTTCCTTAATAAATGTTCATTCTCTGTTTTTTCTTGTCTTGTCTTGTTATTGTTGTTGTTGTTATTTTCTTTTTCTTTTGTGGTCCTTTCATTTACTGCATTGTGTGTGTCTTTTGCTCAACTTTCCTTTTTTTTTTAATTAAAACTCTTAAACGTTTTACGCAATTAACCATTTTGACTTTGGTATGCAAATTAAATTGTATTATGGTTGATTGTAGATGTGTGTAAAGAAGTATAAGAAGAGAAAGAGAGGGATTGAGAGAGAGAGAGGGAGAGACAGAGGCTGCATGTGATGCATTTTCAGTTTTCTGCTAATTTATTCAAAGTACTTGTCTTTACAGAGACACACACAAGACGTTATGCTGTTGAATAATTTAAAATGCCTTAAATGCAAGGCAATTTTCAAACACAATCCTACACATATACACACACACACAGAGACGGAGAGAGAGAGATACACATAATGCCCCATTATACTGCTGGCAGGCTTAGTAGTCAGTCATTTTCATAGTTTAAAGAAGGAGTAACAAGATAGAGAGAGAGAGAATGAGAGAAAGAGACAGACAGAGACAAAGATAGTAATGTGTAGAGAGCGGGAATCATTTCATTTTTTAAATTTCTTCCTTATTTGACGTTTTAAAAAGGGAATAAGGCCTCTCATTTCATCAGATTACTGTCAGCACTCTTTAGTCAAATGATGATGATGAAATAAGCAAAACTCATACACACACACACGTACATACACACATTTATACTTAACTTCTCCTCTTCCTGCTCTATGTAAGACACTCTCTAGCATTGTAACGCTACTTATGCAAATTTGAAAATAACGTGTTAGTCTTCTTGTTGTTAATACAAATGAGAGCCTCGATGCATAGCTCAGAGTCTGCGACTCTCGTGTGTGCATATGTATGAATGCACGAAGCTTGTGTGTATATAAGAATGTGCTAGTGTCTTGTGTGGTTTTTTTTTTTTTGTAACTGACATGAAAACTCATTGAGTATCAAGCAACATGTCATTTTTATACTCTTGATGATGCAAATATCAACTTCACTCCTACTACTACGACGACTACTTAACTTGACTCCATTCTACACAATATTTACATACACATACAGATACACATACACATGTATTCTTACATATACAATATAAATTTAGAACTGCAACAATTTTCTATTGCCATGGTTGAGATATTTCAACACTTTATTTAGTGTCTTTAGTCTTTAGAAATACACTGTGAAAGACACAAATCTAACTGTCTATTCATTTTCCACATACACACATATGTATGTACATATATGTGTGGTTGTGAGTATACTTAAGTAAAGTTTAGGGTACAATTTTGCAACAGTAGACAATTGTTCATTTGAGAGCGAAAAAAAATTCAAGAAGAAAAAAAGAGAAAAGCTTCAATGCTTTTATGCCCACAACCACCATTTCAGACCACCACGCAGCACAACACATATTGTATGTTAATCAGCATGCAACTCTACTATTTGACTGTGTAGGATGGATTAGGGAATATCAACTGAATGGTTGCCTCCATTTCTATGTGCAGATGAGTGCCAGATTTCATAGCTATTGGTGTTAGTTTCCTATGGCACCTAGTCTTTAACTATTTTACATACTCCAGCCGCCGTCTATGCATATGTACATTCGTACATGAATTTATCAACTTTAGACGTTTACACTTTACACAGAGTTTTGAATATTCTAATCAATGAGTGAAGTTTTCTTGATCAAAAAGCTAAAATTTTTGTGTGTAATCAGTGTAACAATGGTAATGGCAAAAGCAGCATCAAATGAGTATAAAGTGTAGAGGATGAGCATCAGGAAGAAAAAACTGGAGACTTTAAATAAGTAGAACGTCAGTTTAAGGCTTGAAAATCTTATGTATTGTATGAACATTTTTAAATTTGTTTGTTAAATTTATATACAGTGACTGACAAATGCTTTGTAATATGCATTTCGTCATTGCAAACTAAGGACAGGAGCTTTTAAAGTATGACAGAATTGAAAACCGCAGCAGTTTTGCAGCTGGGCAGCTGGAAGTAAATAATCATTTACGAGCTTTTCTGCGATTTCAAATGAGCGTAACCGACTGTATTTATGAATACAGAACTTGCCATTAAGGCATTGCCTTAGAATGACTTGGTGAATATAGACGCCATTGAAACATCTTCGAAAAATGGTAAACTTCTTACTTAAATGTGAGTAAAAAACGATATTATTACTGGTGGTATCGTAGTATCATAACTTCCGGTGTATGAGGAGTATACGTGACTATAAAATATGAGTAAAATTTTTTATGTTCCATCAATGTCGAGTATCCTAAACAGTGTCTACGAAAAGATATCTCCTGGAATTCTGCTAAGGGTTCTGCCATATGCCATCGAAAGTTGAGCTCAATTCAATAGAGCACAGCAATAGTAAACATATGCGACAGTCAAATTGCAATCCAAGCCGTAAGATCCTATGAGGTTGACTAGGAAAAATAGGTGGCAAAATGTTTAGGCAAATTTAATCAGCTGGGACAGGCAAACAGCATTACTGCTTCGCTTGTAATCTTGTTGTCTTTTCAAAATTTAAAGCAATAAGTGAGCACATGAGTCGGGCGAGTCTATCACGTAGACTTGGTTTACTGAGATAAGAGCTTTGCAACACGTGGGTCGAGATACCCGGTAGACACTCTGATGCAAGAGCTTCAAAAATGGGGGTCAAACACCTGAGACGGTTAGCACCACAGCCGCAATAGTCTGGTAGCGTAGAGTTGGTTTAATAGACAAGAGCTTGAAACACGCGTAATACATTTCGCTCAAAACGAAATATAAAAATTAATTCTTTGGGCGGAAGACTTTCCACTCAGTAATCTCCTGGCAAAAACTCTGGAGAGCAATAAAACGGCTAAGAAAAGATTCTTAAATCTACAGTTCGGAGGTGACATTATGGGTGACACACATGGATGGTGTGAGAAACTAAGTTGTATTAGTCAATGATGTTGGCAAGTTAGTGAGCACATGAATTTGACAAGATTAGTATCAAAATATTTGCTATAAAAATCAAAAGCGGGAGGAGTTTGAAAGAGTATAATTGAAGCAAAAGTATATTGAGATAGAGGCGGAGACTCTTCCCACTCGAAATGAGAGTCGATGATAATCTATGACATTGAAGGAGATTCGGAATTTTGCATCATGAATGATCCAGGAATAGCTTGAGAATATTAATCAACCAGCTTTCTGACCAGACATTTGTAGTCTGAAATTTAATTCGTACAGAATGGCAACCATTTTTAGTCCAACATTTATTTGTTTGTTTAATTAGAGATAAACTCAGCTTGTCCTAAAAGAGCAACCATTTTTAGTCCAACATTTATTTGTTTGTTTAATTAGATAAACTCTGCTTGTCCTAAAAGAGATTAAAGTTGCTAGTTTTGTAACTCTGATCAACCAGTATTACTTCTCTTGCCTATATGTTCAGATCACATACATACAGACGTACATACATTTGTAATGAAAAATATTTGCTGTTAAAAAAATCTTTAAAATTTATTCTTCAAATTTCTTAACATTTCAATAGACGAGAGAAGAGAGCACATAAGGCCAAATATATTGCATGCATATGCAGGGGGGCTTGGCTTATGCGTTTAGCCTTGAAGGAAAGCATATTAAATTTTCAAATAATTTTATACGTATGTATGTATGTATGATGTTATGAATGGTAAAAGTTTTCTTTTTTTTTGTTGCTGTTGTTGTTTATCCCTTAAAATATATATTCATTCAAGTCATGTTTCTTGAGTTTTGATGTTTTCCTATTTCCAAATGCTTCTGTTATTTTCTATACCTTCTCTTCTCTTCTATTCTCTTCACTGGCTCCCT